>JAOPHQ010003151.1:0-112500 GCA_030340625.1 Merluccius polli | reverse complement strand
GCGGCATGTTATGAAGTGAAGCCATGAACTGAGGCGGATTTGCTCCTTGAGTCTGTCCATTGTTAAGGATTTCTAATGTTGTTTCTGATGGTTCTCCATGGTTAAATATACTGTTTGACAAATTATATTTGTGCTACTACTCTTGTTTCCGTTTGTGGCAATGTCGCAACAAAATCATTTTGACAAATAATATTACTAATATGAATGATTGTGTCTTGTGTCTTTCTATGTATGCCCTTTCATCCATCTATTTGTGTCTAAAAGTCTGGTTCGATCAGTCTGCTCTGTCCACTTGTTCCTCAATCTGCTTATCTCTCTATCGTTCTGTCTCTGTGTCTGTCTGTCTGTCTGTCTGTTTGTCTGTCTGTCCCTGTGCAGTCATGTGTGAGTTCCAGCAGAAACCATGAATCATTTAAAGCAACTCATTAGAGACACCCTGCTCTTGAACCACACAGTGTGAGACAGAGAGAGAGAGAGAGAGAGAGAAAGAGAGAGAGAGAGGGGGAGAGGGGGAGAGAGCAAGAGAGAGACAGAGTGAGAGAGAGAGAGAGAGAGAGAGAGAGAGAGAGAGAGAGAGAGAGAGAGAGAGTGAGATGGGGAGAGGGGGAGAGAGAGAGAGAGAGGCAGGGCGGATAAAAATATGCAGTAAAATAATTTTTGCATAAAGTAGTAGCTAAGTTACGTCGTTAAGTTTTACTTTTTACTTTTGTGGGGGTTTGACTACAAGGTTACAATGTGTGTGTGTGTGTGTGTGTGTGTGTGTGTGTGTGTGTGTGTGTGTGTGTGTGTGTGTGTGTGTGTGTGTGTGTGTGTGTATGGAGGTATCCAGAGAGCCATACATTAAACATGAGAAGAGCAGCAAAAGATCAGCACTGAGGCTCCAGCCAGGCTACAGCCTCGGGCAACACACACACACACACACACACACACCAGTGAGTGGCGAGCGGTCCATATGTCAATGCAAGACAAGAAAGACAAGATCTTGTCTTGATCATTTTTATTGAAATTAATTTTCAATGTCTACGTGTAGCTTTCAATTTTCATTTATTAACACACCGTATTATTGGTTTTAAAACATTACATTCATTTTTTTCCCCCCCTCCAGTTATTACATTTTTCGAACAACAATGACAGTTTTGCCTTTGGAAATTTGAGTCCACGCTGAAATGCGGCTTGAAGCATATCACACGCATGCGCTTTATGTCATCTCCCGCTTTCCTGAGGGGGGGGGGGGGGGGGGGGGGGGGGGGAAGCGGAATCACGTGACATAGAGCCACAATGCCCCCTAGTGACTACTACCGTTTTTCCGCACCAAGCACACCGACTCTAGCCTAGAAATCTAGACGCCCCTAGCGGCAGCAAATTTAATTTGCAGCCAAGGCGGTCTAGCCCTTCGTCGTCGTTTTTCGGTGCTGGAAACAGAAAATCTGTCAGGCCAATCACAGCGTGAGGGGCGGAGTCGGAAGCCGGGCTACCATGACGACAGAGTTGCGACGGTTCCGTGTTAAGGGAAACAATGGCTGCTGCTGCTGGTGAACGGCTGTCTTTCGACTCGGCTTTGGCCACGACTCTTCAAGTTAACATTTTCTTTGAGAAAAGAACAAAAAACGGCACTGAAGTCTTTCCTCGAAAAGAAATATGTATTCGGAGTTTTGATTAATTACGTAGTCAGAGCTGTCGCTCTGACTACGTCACCTTCTTCGTTGCTCTGATTGGTTGTAGCGCTATCCTATTGCGTGCAGAGGGAACTTGAAAGACAACCGTTTATCCCGCCCACACTGCCAATGGAGCTGCGCCAGACCTTACATCTTTCTGATGTGGGTCTGGCTTGCCAGGCTACACCAACTCCATAATTAGTAATTATTATATTAGAGCAGATATTTTATACAAAATAATAATAATGTCCGGTGTGGCTGAAGGGATGCGTTTTTTAATGCAGATGTAGGTAAAATCCAATGCATTGTGGTACGTGAAAAGCAACGCAATGCACTGACATTGCATATAGAGACGACTACAAAGTACTTACCGACTAGTCGAGAGAGAGGGTTGTTGTTGTGGGATGGAGTGTGTGGCATATTTTCATTGTTATTGCATTGTAGCGACTCTTACAGTTATAGCCGAAATTTGGCACGGCTTTGGCACGGGGGGCGGGGGGGGGGGGGGCACACTGACACACACACACACACACACAAACACACAACAACTCCGACACACACTCCTGTGGCCACTCAAAGCACTTTACAATTAGTGGCTCACATTCATCCATTCCTACACACATTCATACACAGAGGGCGGTGTCCACCATGCAGGGCGACAGCGGTTAAGCTAGAGCTGGAGATGTAAAAAAGTGAAAAGCTCTGAAAATATGTTTAAATATGCTGTAAAATGAGGATATAGCATTACAGTTACCCTGCCATGCATGGGAGCTATTCCTTGTTTAGTTAGTAGGGAGAGCAAGGCAAACATATGATATAATGTTATATACTGGATATTATTATATTTTGGGTACATTTTGATGTAGATCATAATGAGCTGGCTGTCGCCTTGCATGGCTGACCCGCCGCTGACCCGCCGTCGGAGTATGAATGTGTGTATGAATGGGTGAATGTGAGGCAATAGTTGTAAAGCGCTTTGGAGAGGTCATACCTCTGAGAAATGCGCTATATAAATGCAGTCCATTTACCATTTACCATTTTAGATAAGTTGATATTCAAGCTACTACAGCTACACACATGCGCGCATACACACACACACACACACACACACACACACACACACACACACACACACACACACACAGTTTTGTCTGCAATATAAAGCAACAGCCAGTGTCTTGCTCAAATGCAGGGTAAAGCAAGCAGCAGAGTTAGTGATGCGGCGCCGGCAGAACCGTTACACTCCTAAAAGTCAGCATTAGGGATCCTATCCCTGTTACTCAGAGACAGGGAGACACTGGGTTCCCAGGTCAAAATATGGCTCTGCCGAAACAAACACACATATTCCAGAAACGAAAAGGAGTGGAACCGACTAATGGAAATAAGGAAGGAGTGAGCGAGACAAGCACATTGGTAAAATGGGGTGAAATCACCGCAGGAGAGCCCTCTGTTTTAAGCTTCACTTCAAAGATGGAAAATTGTGGTACTTGTGTATGTGTGTATCTGCATCTGTGTGTGTGTGTGTGTGCACGCGGGCATGTGAGTGTGTGTGTGTGTGTGTGTGTGCATATGCATCTGTGAGTGTGTGTGTGTGTGTGTGTGTGTGCACATCTACTCCAGCGTGACAGTCAGTCCAGAGGATTTTAAATGGGATTTCTGCTCCTTGGCTGTAGTTTGTGTCGACGTGGGGCCTTTAATTCTCTCCTCGCTGACATACATCCATGACAGCATACCAGAGAGAGCGACAGCAAGAGAGAGCGAGAGAGAGAGAGAGAGAGAGAGAGAGAGAGAGAGAGAGTAAATGGGAGGGAGAAGAGATTAAGGCTGAAACAAAACAAGAAACCTAGAGGAGGGATGGGGGGGGGGGGGGCGGCGACAACATCAGCACCTCTGTATCCATCACATCTTGTTCTGGTTCCAGTGCTGCCAACAAGGTGTTCATTGTGTTGGCTATTGTGTTCATTTTCATTTTGAATACAGCTCGCAACATCTCCTAATTGCATGTCTTCCAGAGTCATGGAATTCATTTCCTTCTGGAGAGAGGGTCTATGTGTGTAGCTTAAAGTCATTATTTCTCACTGTTTGGTTTTTTCTTTTGTGTTTTTAAGCAAGTGAGATTTCTGCAGCTTAATGAGGACCGCTGCTATTTGTGAAAAACGTTCAGTTTGTATTGTTTAAATCAAAAGATTGTCAGTGAACGGGCACACATTGAATTAAAGTTGCAAGCAACATGGGGTCAGGACACAATCATGATTTGGTGATGTCTATCCTTCAGAGCATGCATGTTAAGTCCGAGCTTGCTATCAAGCTGCTATATTCCCTGCAGCAACACAATCCCATTCAAAAACAGACACAGCTTATGGTCACGCTCCTTTAGCTGCCTCTACAGGAACACAGGACACATTGTGAACTTATAAAACAGGTTGTCACACCACATCTTGCATCTCAACATTTTTGCAGAGCTCACCATTTTGTAATGTTAAGTTACATGTAATGTTGACCCAAGCAACAGAACACACTGAAGCCCTTTCAGACTAACGGTGAGGACAACGCTGTGGGCCAAGTTCACCAATGCATGGATCAGGCCCTAGTTAATGCAAGCAATAAACACCCCCCGCTTCCAAGTTTCATAATGGAGAATTTGTTGTGGCCAATTACACTACAATGTAATTGGCCAAAGAGTGGCTATATTGTTTATTTATGTGGTCTAAAAGTGGTTTTTGAGACTGGTATGTTGAAGCTTCACCCCAAGTTTGGTGTTGATCGGTCAATTTGTCAAGGAGGAGTTCAACTTTAAAGGTTTTGCAGAAAATCCAAGGATGATGGAAAAAATCAGACAGACAGTAGTAATGGTGTCATTGACTTTTCTGTTCAGTGCACCTGTGCACCAGGTTTGGTGCTGCACCGGTGTAGAGGGAGTTAACGGGACAGAGCACCCACCAGTATTTCATTTCTGAGCAGCGGTTACGACATCTATATGCCTGCCGAGTTTCACGTCTCTAGCATAAACCAGCTCACAGGAAATTGACCGAAGATAGGGAACTAAAAGAAAATACAAATAAAATCAGAATACCTATAAACACTATAGGGGCACCTGCTGGACCGAAGGTACCAATTATTGTTATGCATGGTCACGAAATAGACGTTTCGGATGACAGTTGACTAAAAGTATTTTAGAATCCATTTTCTAGTCACCTATCCTACCTTGTACACTTATTTGCATACATATCTATTTATTTTAGAATATAGTTTGAAATCATTATTAAATACACTGCCAAATAATTGCAATTAATTAAAAAAAAAAAAAAAAGTAAAACAATATGAATATGTATGACTCTTGTTGCAAAAATATTAAAAACAAGCATGCAATTCAATAGGTAGATAACTCATAAGACACAAGGCCGGCGAGAGAGAGCTGAGTACTGATGGTGAACCATTATGCCCGTATAATTATCATAATTACAGCTACCATTATCATTGTCACGTACAGACATACTGTCTGCGGATCCTCCTCTCATCTAGGTCACCTCTGTCATTTCGTTCTTCACTTCATTTCACTGCCCCCCCCCCCCCCCCCAACTAACTGCCATTTCTTAAGATGAATGTGTGTTGTCGTCAGCGAGACACGGAGATGTGGACACACCGAGTGTCCACTAGCTCCTTGGACGGATGTCAAGGAGAGGACAGACGGGAACAAGGAGACGCGCCGAGACGCACGCGATCGTTGTCAAAGTGTGAATGGTGTTGATGTAAAATGGTTTCTCGTGTCATCTAAATCAATAACAAATCGATGAAATATGAAAATGATATTTTGAGGTTACAAAGCTGCATAGAGCAGTTTTGTGTAAGAATTTGGTCTCATTAAGTGTCTTGTTCTTCCCTTGAGCCACTGTCCTGGTGCTACTGTTTAAGTACTGTAGCCTACTATATAAACCAGTACCGAACTTTATAAGCTAGTACTGTGTTAACCAGTAGTGTACTTTATAAACCAGTACTGTACTGTATAAACCAGTACTAACCAGTGCTGTACTGTTTAAACTAGTACTGTGTAAACCAGTACTGAAATTTATGAAGCAGTACTGAACTTTATGAAGCAGTACTATATAAACCACTACTGTATTGTATGAGCCAGTACTGTACGAAGCAGTACTGTACTTTATAAACCAGTACTGTATGAACCAGTACTATACAGTATAAACCAGTACAAACCACTACTGCGTACTCCGAGGTCCACACTGGAAACCCTCAGAATAGAAGTCAAACACGCCAACCGGTTAGCCGGGTTGCCTGCAACAACGGCAGCCACCTTGTTGTTTTTTAGTTGTCCTTAATAATAGGCCTACTCACCGAACATCCCCACAACCTTACTTCTCTCACCCGCGTGACGGCAACAAGGTAACTATGGTTACATTTCGCACGACAATGATATTGTTTTACAATTAATTTCCATCGGAGAGATTATTTTCTTGGCGCAGGATGCGTGTCTAATCAAACTTTGCGTTCGGGGTTTAATTAGCCACGATGAGAGACTGAAATAGCAGGGAGATGAAATGGACTGTAATGTTATCCTGCATCAGGTGGCACTAGGGTTCATAATGTGTTCTGACAACCTGCTTCATACTGCTCTTTTCCACTCAGCGTATCTGACACTTTCTGCTGAACTCTCCCTCTCTCTCTCCCTCGTTAGCTGTTGTTTTACCTCCTCTCCTGCGCCTGCCTACCCTTGACGTATGACCTATGTCTTCTACGTCCGTGTCAATACCTCAGCGTAAAGCCAGATTAATCAGACACAGTCCGATGCCATGACAAATGCAGGTATTTAGTTGCACATCAACCGTTAATGATCGTATTTGAATAGACGTACTCCGTCCCCCTAGAATAACAGGGGAGGATGATGATGTTGGCCGTTATTTAGATTTATTTCCTTGTGTTATAGACCAGCGTTGTCTGATGTACATTGTCGTCACCTAGCTGGACTAATGGGAAAAACAATAGGGTATCGAAATACCGGCCTGAAACCTTGTAAACGATTACCATCGCTGTCTATCAATATTTCATTTATATGTGGACGTTGATAGTATTGCTATAAGAAAATGAAAAAAAAAATGATTGCATTTACTAACTTCACACTTCAACAATTGGCAATCTCTTACCTTTCTTGACACTTCTCCCCTCTGCTTGTCGTCAGATTGGCCTCTACATGTTGTATTTCTAACTCGTTTGTGATGGTCTGTGACATATTTTAAGGATCAATAATTATGAATGGGAAAGAAAATTTGTATTTTATTTGTTTGTTCAAAAGAACCGGGATGAGATGCCAAAATATGTACACCTACATACAGTCGGAAAGGAAGGAGAGAAACGTACACACACACGTTCCCCTGTCCTCGCAACCTGGAGCCGCAGGTTAGAAGTTAGGATGACAGTCGGTAGTCACCAGCGTCAGAGAGCTGAGAGAGACAGCGTGGGAGAGAGTCGGATGCAGATCACTACGGCAACGTCTCACTGCCTCAGTCCACTCTCTCTCTCTCTCTCTCTCTCTCTCTTTCTCTCTCTCTTTGCTTTGCTTTACTCTTTGCTCTACTTCTCTCATCTGATGGGTCTGCATGTCTCCTTTAATCCATACTAAATAGATTTATTCCCTCATTTAAGATCTTTTTATTTTATTTTATGAAAGTCAGAATCCTCAGTGTGTGTGTGTGTGTGTGTGTGTGTGTGTGTGTGTGTGTGTGTGTGTGTGAAAGCGTGTGTGTGTATGTGTGTGTGTGTGTATGTGTGTGTGTGTGTGTGTGTGTGTGCAAAGTGTATGATTATTAGTGTTCTTAGTGTTTAGTGTGTGTGTGTGTGTGTGTGTGTGTGTGTGTGTGAATGCATGTGTGTGTATGTGTGTGTGTGCAAAGTGTATGATTATGAGGGTTCTTAGTGTTTAGGGTGTGTGTGTTTGTGTGTGTGTGTGTGTGTGTGTGTGCGCACGCACGTGTTGGAGGGTCTTTAAACATACGTACACACTGTCATCCATTCTAAACTAATCTACGCACACCACACACACACACACACACACACACACACACATCTATTAGCAGCACTGCATGCACGCTGTGTCTAGGATTAGCAGCAGTCTGTTGAACAACACACAGTCTGCAGGGGAGAGGAGGATACAAGACAGAGCGCCATATGCGCCTTCCGCAGAAACTCCCATCAACTCCAGAAACATCAGACATCTCGCAACTGCATCCCAAACTGCATCCTTATAGAATATAGTTTGACTAAATTTAAACTGCATTTGAGATGAGATCCCTGCTTGATATGCGTGCACACAAACAGGTTTCGGGTTTGTACCACATCCATGGTTCTCACAATCTCTGAGCATGGGTGGTGTATCCAGTTCACATCGCTTTGGATAATGTGGCGAATCATGTTTAATAATAGAAATGCAAGATCTAGTAGACTAGTGGTAGACTTGTAGAATCGTAAGAAAATAAACTTTTGCACACCATTTGCATTTGACACCCTCCTCTGCTTTATATTGGTTGACAACCCAAGATGTATGAGCTAAGCGCGCAGCTTGACAACGCGACAACCTATCCCTAATCAATCTAGAGTGAATGTAGCTTACCTCCGGAGGTGGTTTTGACAACAGTTGTCCAGAGTATGTGCGCCATAAAAAACAGTTGGGTAACTTTAAGGAGGTTGGAGGTTCAACCAATCAAATCCGTCTGTGAGTCAATGCCTGTGTTCGGAATTGCATAAACTAAGGGCCCTTTTACACGACAACGCTCCCGGGTGAAACCGACAAAATATTTTATCAGATGTGCCTTTCGTTTAGACGGCGACGGCGTTTTTGGGGCTTGAAAACGCAAAAAAATGAACCCACCCTCCAGAGTGGAAATCTTAAAAACGCTCCACCGTCGCGTTCCCGTCTAAAGGGTTGAAAACGCAAAAGTGTGCTCTGAGCTGCTCACGCTGGCTATCCTCGCGTACGCGTCGACGTCAAATCCATGTGCAGTACAGCCAATGGCACGCATACTACATCAAATTTCACACACTTTTGCGTCACCGTGTGCATGCAGATTTCCACCCAAAGACGCTCGTCTAAACGCAAAATAAAAAGTGGGAACGCAACGCCACTTTTGCGGTTTGTGTTCAGATCGTCGTCGTGTAAAAGGGCCCTAAGTATGACGTCAAGTTGAGTATGTAGTGCCTTTACGCTGCATAGTGTGTGGATTTTGTGCACGGCAGCAATGGCCGGATGTATATTAGATTATCAACAATGTCTGAGTATGCGGCATGAGCTTACTGGACATCCTCAACTGCCCCACAATGCATTGTGTCTCTTCAGACGTCACCTCACATCTCTGGAAAAACGTTGGAGACGATTTCCAAACAGGCGTCATTTAGATAAACTGACCACACATTGGAAATCTACAGCTTTCAGTCTGCTTTCAACTCTCCGCTATCGCTGCTGGTTGGTGTGAAATGCATTCTGGGATACTTGGCTGTGTACTTCAGTGTGAACGGTCTGCTGGTAATGGCATACTTAATTGTTCACTTAGTAGGCCGTATGTTAGTATGCGATTCCGAACACAGCCAATGTTCTCTTTACATATTCCCACACGACGCACCGTGGAGACAGCACTGTGTATTAACGATATGCATAAAAGTAACATGTAGTGAGCTGGTAGCTAATCCCACAGAGATAAAACAATGTTTTCCAATCCAATGTAACTGTTAATGTCATCGGTAAACTATTAATTGCAGTTCACAGGACCTCAATCCTGTGAACAACAAATCCAGTTTGAATGGGCGCTTATCTCACATAAACACACAACATGTCCAAATAACATGGTGTGGGCGTTCAATACGTCCGCCTCATCCATATTCATAAACACTGCAGCACTCTGTATATCTCCTTTTAAGGTGCTTAGCTGTCACACAAACCACCAACACACATCGCCGGCAGAAGCATCAAACAGACAGAGAGGACACATCAGTGGGATCCCCTCCACCGCTGCCATTTTGGATCACGCTGTTAGCAAACACAACTGTGATGACTCAGAAGCACATCCAGAAGTTTTAAAAAGAAGAAGATTATGGAGAGGATTATGCTTTTGATGTCTCCATTAAGCTCGGGTTTACTTTTAATGTCGCAAAGTTATTTACCAAAGAAAGGTTGACAAAGATTGTGTAAATGACTTGCCAGTAACATTGTGGCTGAAATGCTGACTTAGCAGCCAGATTAAGCGTGGAATAAATCTGACTTGGATGACCGTGACGGATATTTGCACACTAGTCGTCCTAGAAGATGTGTGGATCTCTCCAGAATGGTTATTACATCTCCAGTCCTACAGGCTACAGGACACGTCTGACAACGGGCATCCAAAACTGAGGGCTTAAATACACAGCAGACAATACAACGATCAATGCAGGTGGAACGAGGCTAATGAGGTTAAAGAAAAGAATAAGGGGAAGAAACTAAAACTACACAGACAAGACAACATAACAATTCAAACTGTGACACCGCAAGCGTCACTGATATGCTGACTGAAATATGGTATAATATTACCTCTCCTTTTCATTCAGTCAGAATGTTTTATTACGTTCTGTTTTTTGCTTTTCTCCGTCCCTCTATGTACTTTCAAAACAATTAGCGACCCCGTTGTAACACACACACACACACACACACACACACACACACACACACACACACACACACACACACACACAAACACACACACACAAACTCACTCACACACTCACTCACTCACACACACACTTACTCACTCACACACACACTTAAGGGGGGAATTACTGCCAGTCACTAATTCCAAAGACTCTTTCTATCATTTGCTCCTACACATCTACACATCCACACACACACACACACACACACACACACACACACACACACACACACACACACACACACACACATATATATATTATATTGTACATACAATGTTACAGTTACAGCAGAGCACTTAATTCACATGACTGGATATCGGACACAATACAGACATACTTACTGTAACACAGCAGTTCCTCCCCCTTACTCCCCCAGCCGCCTAATCTCCGCCCTCTTTTTCACAGCATTGACCTAATTTATCCTTTGCCTTAAAAAACATTCATCCATCTACATCCATTTATATCCATCTATCAGCATTAAATCAGGCAGGTCATAATGGGAGTAGCTTATGTATCGGGTTTGTCTTGTAATATGAGCTACATTTATAAAACTGTCGCATTTCTGGGTGGAGACATAAGAAGTAGCAGACAAAGTAGTTTATATTACGGTATGTTTTTACATGGTGATATACAGTATATACAAAGTTTATAATTTCGGTTGAAACGCATACAATGGTGTTGCTGCTTTGAATAAATGGAAAATAATCCAAATCGATATTGAATTCTCTAAAATAATATAAAATAATATAAAATAATAATATAATAATAATAATAATAATAATATAAAATAATATAAAATAATAATATAATAATAATATAAAATAATATAAAATAACATGCTTATGAGACTGAACTTTCAAGTGAAGCTTCAATTGCATAGTGCAGAAAATTATTATTATTAATTATTTGCCATTTTTATTATTTGCAATTTGTGTGTATGTGTGTGTATTTGTCTCACTCCTCTGTTCTTACTGTAAGCAGGTTTTTGACATATTGAAAAAGTATTAAACTGTATCTAACTGTGATATCCTGACTGTACCAAATGACACACACACACACACATACACACACACACACACGCACACACACGCATACTCCCTGATGGTGTTTACCTCGGTGAGGTGTGGGTTGGGGTTGAAGCCACACTGGTTGCAGACGGTGGACCTGCACTGGGTGCAGGTGTTGTAGTTGGGCACGGCCGGTGGGTTGGTCAGCTCTGTGGTGGTGCACACCGGGCACAGCTTGCTGCTGGGCATGGGCGCGATCTGGGGCACCGAGTAGGGCGAGGTCGGGGTCACGCCGCGGTCCGGCGACGCCGACGGCGAGCGGCCCGTTCTGGAGCCCTGGAAGTCCACCTGGAGGTTCCGGCGGGACGCGTGCTGACCGGGGCTCTGGCCGCCCGGCGCGCCGTGGGGCCCCGCCTGGCCGCCGGGACCCACGCCCGGACCCGACTGCCTCGCGGGGCTGTGGCTCTCGTGGGTGGCCAGCCGGTACGGCTCCCCCGCTCGGGAGCCCATCCCCGCTCCTCCTCCCCCCATGCCGCCCGTCCCTCCTCCTCCGTAGCCGCCGTGCTGCAGGCCGGGCTTGGGGCTGCCCCCGGGACCTCTGGAAGAAGAAGAAGAAGAAGAAGAAGAAGAAGAAGAAGAAGAAGAAGAAGAAGAAGAAGAAGAGGAGGAAGGAAGGCGTGTAAGAGTTAGTAGTCTTGACTCAGAGGGACACACATCCGTAAACACGTGTGAGCCGCGCACGGTTTGCACGGTCTGACGCATCGGCAGAAGCAGCAGAAACTCGCTTATTTTCTTTTTTTATCTCTCTCTCGCATGTAAAGCAACGAGATAATGACTCATTCACTCTGTTCTGACTGCTTCAGCATTGACAGAACAACAAACTACTACTATACTACTATAGGGCTTGTACATCAGAATGCATCATGGGATTTTCTGTTGGCGATACTCCCATATTGAGAGGACTCAAGACTTCAAAAATCAAAATCAACGTAAATATCCCGTAATTGGCTAATTAAAACGTTGTTTTGCCACGACTCGCATGAGAAACGCTGTGGCAGTTTCAAACACAACAACGTCTCCCCATAATGATGAATCATTTCACGATTCATAACTAAGCAATGACCCAAAAACCACGACTACTAACATAATAACTAACATCCCAATGCTCCTAATGCTTCCAAAATGGCGGCGACCATTGCGTTGTGACGTTGCGCAAATATTAAACATGAAATCTTTACGTGTGTGCGGGGAGGGGGGGGCAGAGGACAGCGATTGTCAAATGGGAAAGACGATAGCCAATTGGGAGCCATGCTGACTGAAGGGAAACAGTAACAGAAGCCATGGCGGGGAAAGCGAAAGTGAGATGGCCTTCGGAAATGGAGGTCTTCATGACTTTGTCCATTGTTTTTCTTTTACTTTTTCTTTTTCTTTTTCTAAGCCCAAAAAGTTCCTCTGACCATCGTCCGCCATATCTGTTTTGATGTCCAAGATTTCCGTTTTTTTTCAAAACACCACAAATGTATCTTCATCTACAGGTGCTTTCATGTTTTCTAAATTTGAAAAGTCGTCCTCTGTGTGTCAGGCAGTACTACACTGCACTGTTAATAGAGCAAACAAATATTTACTTCAAATGTGTGTACTGTGTGTGTGCAGTTGGTGTGCAAACACCCACCCACACACATACACACACACACACACACGCACCACACGCACACACACGCACACACACACACACACCATGACTGTTATGGCCCTTGGCTCAACAGACCACAACAAAAAAGCAGATTACGCATGAACTGAGGTTGAACTTTTCAACCGCACAATTCTACCTCCTATAGAACAAGGATTGTAATTGTAAAGTCAGTAGAGTGTGTGTGTGTTGTAGGGATGAGGGTTAGCGTGCTGTGGTGTGGGGATGTTGTAAAGTGCCAAATAGAAAAAGATCAAAACAAACAGAGTGGTGAAACCAACTGCTCAGCAGGAGGGAGAGAATGAGCTGCTGACGCAAACACGTACATTGTAAACTCACACACACAACACTCACACACACATACACACACACGCAACGTGTCTGTTTGTTTTCTTGACACTAGAAACTGGAGGGAGAGAGAGTGATGGAGGTTGTTGGCACGGTCAAGTCTGACATAACCGATTGCTTGTTTGCCTAACAGCATATGTCTATCAGCATATGTGAAAAAGAAAGAGAGAAAATTAGAAAGAAAGAGAGAGGCAAAAAAGGGTGACCTTAAAAGTGAAATGTGATGATGATGTACTCTTACTAAAAGTAAAAGTCCTGCATTGAAAATGTTACTGAAGTAAAAGTACAAAAGGTATTAGCATGAAAATATACTTAAAGTACAAAAAGTAAGAAAAATTACACAGAATGACCCATTTCAGAATAATATATATTATATTATTGGATTATATTTATTGATGCAGTAATGTGTTCATCTCTTTAATGTTGCTTTATAATACTTTATAGTACTTTTCATACTTGGGAATTTGCCCCTGGGTACCAATAAAGCCTTATTGATTTAATAATATAATTGATTTATTCATTGTATTGTCAATCTGAATCTGCAAAGTAACAACCAGTAACTAAAGATAAATGTAGTGGAATAAAAAGTACAATATTCACCTCTGAGATGTAGTGGAGTAAAAGTATAAGGTAGCAGAATATAGAAATACTCAAGTAAAGTACTTAAGTACAGTAGTAAATGTAAAGTACAGTTGAGAAAATGTACTTAGCTACTTTCCACCACTGGGATGCACACACATAATCACACACCACGGTATCCGTGCCGAGTAACGGCCGGTCGGTCAGTGAGAGGTTAGGTGTTTCGCTCCAGGGACGTTCGCCGTAGCCAGGAGGAGGTCAGGGTCAGAGGAACCACCCAACGCCTGCTCTCCCCCCGGAAGGACAGTCAAGAGGTGGCGGCGGTAATGACAAATGACTCCTCGCAGTACTGACTGAAGACTTCCTCACACACACAAACACCTCGCTTGCTTCCCTTAAGAAGACCACACCAAGAGGTGTGTGTCAAAGTGCTGGATTGATGCAGTACATTATATTCATATTCCGTTTAATTGGAACTATTTCCGTCTTTAATATTAATGCAAATTGTGCTTGGAAACAATCTATTTCCACTCAAACACACACACACACACACACACACACACAACACACACACACACACACCCACACACGCACACACACACACACAGTGAAATAATATCTGTATATTTGTGTGTGTGTGTGTGTGTGTGTGTGAGAAAGCCAGAGATTTGAGGTTTACTCAGAGCAGTCAGATCCACTTCACATCGAACATCTGCTGCAGACCGATTTAGAACGGAGAAGAATGCATGATGTAGAGCAGAATTCACACACACACACACACGTGCATGCAAACGCACACGCACACACACACACACACACACACACACACACATTTATATATATATATATATATATATATATATATATATATATATATAGAGAGAGAGAGAGAGAGAGAGAGAGAGAGAGAGAGAGAGAGAGAGAGAGAGGGAGGGAGAGAGAGACAGTACAGTGTACAAATGCAGAAATGATCTATGCTCTCATAAAATGGCTGCTAGCTGGAGAACCAGACGAGTCCAAGGAAAGGAGAGAGAACAGCCACAGAGAATGAATGAAAGGAGGAAAGGAGAGATTGGAGGTCTGCTGAACATTCGACTCCACACTGAAGGGCCCCAGAAAGCCTCCTTTAGTCCCCTTGTTCCCTACACTGGACTCTATTTCCTTTTTTCACCACATGTCCTTACTGTACACCGAGCTGTTTCCCCCGCTCTCCTTATCATAAGTGTATTATGTAAACATACAAACGCACACACAATGTACATGTTTACAAAATCTATGTATGTTACTGTGTGTGTGTGTGTGTGTGTCCTTATGATGAAAGTGAAGACGGTGATAGTTTACTACTGCTGCTGTGAATGATTCTTAATGTTTTGCGATACGTTGCATTGACGCATTTAGGTTATATGTATATTAACATGTGATAGTTAAATCGCTACTAGTCAGGATGGGGGACTCCGGCACAGTACTTGAAGCCAATACTTAGCTTCTAAAAACTGTGCTTTTATCTCTTTGTAGCAGTGAGGAAACTGAAAAGTACTTGAAAGAGTCAGTCTATTTATACCCCTCTGCTCCATTTACTGCCTACTGCCCATACAAAAGTGAATCCTTTTATTTTGCAGGCAGCGTTAGATAGCTGTCTGCTGCTACTGGGGATGCGCTATAAATATATTTATACCACAACATTGTTAAATCCTGATTGGTCAATAACAATCCAAGGGTGTGTATTACTTTTCAATAACAGGACACCTCTTCCGAATCAATGTGCTACAAATCCAACATCAACAACGACGGTCAAATGGTCTGTTGACCAAATGTTTCCTATAAAAAACGCAAAAACAACACGCTCGATAAAAAGTCGATAAAAAAACAATAACTTTATGGATGAAAGTAACCAATATCGAATCATAGTTGGTAACTGTAGTATAAGCGGAATAAACCACTCTGGGGTGTCATGTTATTGGACAATAACATACTCCCACCCCTGTCGTACGTTATTTTCCAACGACGGCACCATCCCCATCGTGCTTTATTCCTTAAATCTCTCAAAAAGTAGGCCACACAAGACAAAAAATGACAAACAAAACGAAAAAAAACTGCAAAAATACAATCAAAGTGAGAGTGAATCATCAAATACAAAAAGAAACACGAGGTGAATGAATCATTTCAAGTCCAAGAGCTGAATGCACGCTGTTTACAATTCCCACATTGATTCACCTTTTCCGCATACATAAAGAACGAGCTGACGCGCGGGACCGTAATGAGAGTGTCTTCTTGCGTTGTTGTAGTACTCTGCATCACAGATGGTTTAGATAAGAGCCGAGTGTCTAGATTAACTTGGCCTTGTCACTCGTGAAATCTACTCACCCTCGTGTGCTGACAAACAGCAGACGCAAATAACTGCTGATGCACAGAATTACTCTAGAGGCTCCATAATTAATATACACACACACACACACACACATGCACACACACACACACGTACCCCCACTAAGCGGGGTGCACTGTGAGTATGTCTAGGCTTCTGAAATACACACACGCAGACCGGTGTGCACACACACACACACACACACACACGCAGACCAGTGCGCACATACACACACACACACACACACACACACACACATACACAGACCAGTGTGCACACAAACACACACACACACACACACACATACACAGACCAGTGTGCACACACACACACAGACCAGTGTGCACAGTCCATCAGTCCTACATTTACTGTCAGTTGTTGACAAAATAATGAGAAAGCGGTGTGTGACCTTCTCAAATGCAGCGGGAAAACAAATGGCCAACTTCAGCATGATTTTGTCTAACAGAAAGAGAAAACAAAAGAGCGATCGCAATTACAACACAGATCAGCTTCCTGGGGTGGGAACTAATCACTGACAGCAGAAATATGGAAATGTTGGCCTAAGCCACGCGGGGAAAAAAAGGAAAAAGAACCCATTATGTTAAAGCCTAAAGGTTAGCTTTTGTTACAGTCGGAAATATAATCTAACTCAATGGAGCGAGACAACAGACATTGTTTAAACTAACATAATGGCACAATTCCTTTATCTTTTATTCTCATTCACGCGGTAAGAGGAGAAGAGCAACTGCTAACTATTTATGCGTCATATCTTTGTAGATATTATGTTACAGTAATAGCTCTGTTACGATCACTTCAACAATACCTAAAGTAATGGCGGTGAGCAAATAACTCGCCATCTCTACTGAGATATTGCACCACAGTGTGACTTGTTTTATTGAGGCAAGATGTTAATGTTTTAATGTTTTAACGTTTTAATGTCGTAATGTTTAATCCCTGTAAGCCAAAAGTGTTGAATTCACCATTACAACTTGAATGACACCAATTTGACACGCGTCACATACAATAACACTTCCATCCGAACCTATAGTCACTAAAACATGCCACTTTGAAGTAAATAACAAATAATACAATACAATTAGAGATTTCTAAACAGAGTTATTTTGTATTGGCAATCCTTACAGGTCTCCAACATGAGGTCCCTAACCTAAGGTCTGTTGAAGTGATTTACAGGTGTGGATTTAGCTTCCCATTAGAGACACTGGGAAATTCAATTCCAGTCCGGCTCAGAGTTACAAAACAAAATTCAGAGTCATTTTGGTCACAGTTTATACACCCGGGACACACACATATACAGTACAGGGCAGAAACGCAATAGAGCGTCAGATAAAATATGTAAAATATTTTCCCGTTCTCGAACCCTGATGGCACCGAACATAAAACATTGTGTATACTAAACTATTAGTATACTATACAGTATATAGGTAGGCAGGGGATTTAGTACCACACTTTTTACCGGGACACAGGAACATAACATTGAACAGTACGGTTCTTATAGGGTTAACACACCAAACAAATATAAGTTATTCACAAACTGACCGATCCTTATTGTCTTATTGTGGCGGCGGTGGCTCAGGAGGAAGAGCAGGTTTTCCGACACCGCCGTCGGTGTACGAATGTGTGTATGAACGGGTGAATGTGAGGCAAAATTGTGATGTGATTTGAGTGGCCACTGGGCTGAAAAGTGCCGCATAAATGCACTCCATTTTCCATTTACCATTACCATTTATTCAGGAAGCACCAGAGCTTGTTCAACCACTATTGATCTGCTTCATCTCACTCTGTTCAACCATGGGCTTACCATTACATGGCAGAGGAAACACACACACATTGCACGCACGCACAGCGCACACACACACACACACACACAAACACAGAAACTATATGCAAAATGGGAGAAGGTAAAGTAATTGCAAATGAAACTAACTAGTAAGTGAGAACATGCTCGAGCCATGGGAGTAAATAAATCCTTTCTGGTCCTGACTTCCAATCAAGCGGACGGCCACTAGAGCTATCATCTATCATCTATCATCTAGCTGTCATCTAACTGGATACTGAAAAGCAGTAGGGTGTAGTGTAGAAAGCAACCTATTGGTGTAGTGTTTGTTACAATTCCCCCCAGAGATGAAAGTGGACCTCAGTGTGATATACTTTACTCCTGCTGCCAGGGGAACTCACCCATAGTGGGCTGAAGTGCACTTTGTCAGCTATACTATTAGTGGGATTAATTGAGGCTGCCTGCCTATGATGATATTACGGTTATGTTACTGGTCGTATTGTGAAGAAGGTGGGGCTTAGCTGAAGCCATCGCCTTCTAGCAGTTACTGATCATTCGGGAGTTCATCTGCAGGAGCAGTGGTTTCCAAACTTGTTTGTTTCTTTTAATTTATTTTATTTTCTATTTCTAATTTAATTTCGTTTGGAGATGAAAGGGGGTACCGTATTGATGAACAATATACATAGAGAATAGTGTCTGACTTTTCTATAGTTCTTGAACATGTATTGCTTATTTTACTACACAGTTGGGTCACAGCATCGAAACCGTTTGGGAATGTTTGTTTTGGTCACACCAACTATTTTTGTTTTTGTTTGTCTATGCCTGTCAACGGTTGCAACATGCAAATATCTGCTCAATGTGGTGTCCTCTGGGCTCCCATTGGCTACTGAACTAGTCACTTTCAGTCATTGATGAATCTCACCCCTTATTACTTAATTAATAATAATAATAATAATAATAATAATAATAATAATAAAAATAATAAAAATAATAATAAAAATAATAATAACATTAACTTATAGCGCCCTTCAAGGGACCCAAGGACACTTTACACGTAGCAGACAACACAAAGCAATGTAAAAAACTAGCAAAAAGAAAAATGACATTCCTTGATCTCAGCACTAATCTTAGTAGGTGTGTAAGCAACGTTGCAGTACACATTATTCGTTAATATAATGTGTCCCCCGCTTTTCTGTTTGACCTCAGTGTGTGTGATTAAGATTTGTGCGAAAGTAAAAAAATATCCCATTAGCCAGCATTTGTCCGTGGGAGTCCGATGTGAGATCCAGATAGCCATATTGTTTTTTGCTCAATCTATTTCTGTGTTCCTCTCTCACGCCACAGTGACGGGGAAGCCAGGCGGTCTCAGGCACTGTTTGGTAGGTATTGTCATGTTATCTCCTGGTGCAAACACACAGGACGTGGTAGGAGGAGGACGCCCCGGCAATCACGGCCTGGCGATAACAGACAGCCACATGGGCGTATATATATTAATGCTTTCTCTCTATGCTCTTATTTTGACATGCGCCCTTGCGTCACTTACAATGGAGTCACACAAAGACACACTTGTACATGTATGTCACTTGCTTTGGTTGGATATCATTTTTTCCTTTTTCCTTTGTATATCCATTAGGCCTCTATCTTTCTCATTCATGTTCAGAATTGTATATACCATTGTACAGCTTAACATTGTATAGCTTGTGGTATATACAGATAAGCTTTTCTCTGTCCCTACACACACACACACACACACACACACACATGTGCACACCTCCAATAATACATGGTTATGGAGGTCACTCTGGTGTACACTAGTTGGTGACTCAAACAGTGACACACATATACACACACACACACACACACACACACACACAAACACATCACCGTGGAAGAGAAAATACAATCAACTTCATATAAAAAAGACCTCCAAACCTCCATGTTTCTATTTATCTTGTTACCCAAGGCCAGCAGGTATCATATTCCATATTTAAATCCACACAACAGTAACAGGATTTTGTTATAGGAGAGGAAGAAATCACATAAAATGTGTCATATACTGTATATACACACACATGGACACACTTGGGCTGCACACATGTATACACATTGTAAAAACACATACAAACACACATTCACAGTGCACACACAGAGCATTTATATAGGCTACACATCATGCACATGCATACAAAAAACAAATATATATATATATGTATATACCCCCATACACATGTGATGTGCCCAGAGTCAGCATGTGATCCCCCTCCCCCTTCTTCTGCAGGAGTATTGGGTGTAAAACGGTCCGCTGCAGAAGGCTTTACACTCACTCAGATGACATAGGAACATGTCAGGTAGCCTATATGAAGGAAACACAGATCTCCCATCCCCCCTCTCTCTGCGCCGTACGTATGTACAGTGCTGTTCCCGGTGAGGGGAAGGTAGGGACATCTACAGCTGGCACGTGATTGGTGGATGCAGGAGGCGGAGGCGGACCAAGAGTAATGATGCTGATGTGTATGAATGGGTAGCACAGAGAGAGAGAGCGGCTTGTGAGCTAACGGTACGTCTCCAGTAGACAACGGCGTGTAACAGTACATCTTCGTACAGAAAGGCTTGTAACGGTACGTCTCCATAGACAACGGCTTGTAACAGTACATCTCCATGGAGAATGGCTTGTAACGGTACGTCTCCATGGAGAAAGGCTTGTAACAGGACGTCTCTGTGGAGAGTGGCTTGTAACAGTACGTCTCCATGGAGAACGGCTTGTAACGGTATGTCTCCATGGAGAGCGGCTTGTAACAGTACGTCTCCATGGAGAACGGCTTGTAACAGTACGTCTCCATGGAGAACGGCTTGTAACGGTACGTCTCCATGGAGTAAGGCTTGTAACAGTACGTCTCCATGGAGAACGGCTTGTAACGGTACGTCTCCATGGAGTAAGGCTTGTAACAGTATGTCTCCATGGAGACCGGCTTGTAACGGTACGTCTCCATGGAGTAAGGCTTGTAACAGTACGTCTCCATGGAGAACGGCTTGTGACGGTACGTCTCCATGGAGTAAGGCTTGTAACAGTACGTCTCCATGGAGAACGGCTTGTGACGGTACGTCTCCATGGAGTAAGGCTTGTAACAGTATGTCTCCATGGAGACCGGCTTGTAACGGTACGTCTCCATGGAGAATGGCTTGTTACAGTACATCTCCATAGAGAACGGCTTGTAACGGTACGTCTCCATGGAGTAAGGCTTGTAACGGTACGTCTCCATGGAGAACAGCTTGTAACAGAACATCTCCATGGAGAATGGCTTGTGACGGTACGTCTCCATGGAGAACGGTTTGTAACGGTACGTCTCCATGGAGAAAGGCTTGTTACAGTACGTCTCCATGAACGGCTTGTAACGGTGCGTCTCCATGGAGAACGGCTTGTAACAGTATGTCTCCATGGAGAAAGGCTTGTAACAGTACGTCTCCATGGAGAACGGCTTATAACGGCACGTCTCCACGGAGAACGGCTTGTAACGGTACGTCTCCACGGAGAACGGCTTGTAGCGATACGTCTCCATTTTGAATGGAGTCTGAGAAAATGCACAACAGAAATAACGCCTCTCCTCTTTGTAATTTCCTTCACTGTCAAAGGTTAAATAAAAATACGAAGGGCTCGTTGTGCTTGCATAATTCACAGGAGACAGCAGTACAAAAAGAAAGGCAGGCGGAGAGCATGAGGGAGACGGCACCGGAAGGACCACAGGGATAAAGCGGGTGAACACAAGAGACCAGAGACGGGTGTAAAAAAAATGAAGGGAAGAAAGCAAGAGAAATGAAAAGGCAGCCGAGCGAAGCAAAGCACAGTCAGTAAGGAAGAGAATGGCCGCTGTTGGGTGTGTGTGTGTGTGTGTGTGTATGCACGCGTGCATGTGCATGTATGTATGTGTGCGTGTGTGTGTGTGTGTGTGTGAGACAGAGGGAAAAGAGGGGAAAGAGGGAGAGAGAGAGAAAGGGAAGCGGGCAAAACGCCTCTGCACGCGATACAATCTGTTCACATGGCTATAAATACTTAATGACAGCGCTCCCCGCTTAAGAAAAAAGGGGCCTCTATATATATATAAAAGGGTACATCACCAAATATTTCATGTTTATGTTGGGATGCTACTATGACTATTGAGTATTTACTGCCGGCCTCTCCAAAAAAAACCCCCCCAAAAAAACCATGAGAGTTGTGTCATGCATGGGAAGCATCCGTCTAATAGCCGAGCTCTGTTATGTAACAACTGATAGTCTGCTGCTCTGCTGTGGACTTCATGCATGGTGTGGGCCAGCCATGCCCTCCTATAGGCTAGTGTGTGGTGCGCAGCCCTGCACCCATGTACGGGGTCAGCTCCACTAGCCCCACTCATTCACATCACCGAGGAGGACCAACTGTGTCTCTTTTTTTTTTTGGGGGGGGGGGGGGGGGGGGACAAAACACCAAGCAAACAGTAAAACAGATATTTTTAATATTCGTATTCGAATATATTTGGCACTGCAGTGCAGTCCATTGCAATGTGAGCCACGTTTGGCCTGGTATGTTACAGGGTCTCCATAGAAACAGGATTTAAGGATGCAATATTGAATGATGCAAGATCAAATGTCATATATTGTGTGTGTGTGTGTGTGTGTGTGTGGTGCTTCGATGGTTGCACACTACAATGGATGGGTGTAGGCTGGCGTCGCGCTGTATCCTACACGCGTACAGTAACGCTTGTATGTGGAGGCTGCTGGTTGTAGTCTCTCTTCTCTCTCTCTCTCTCTCTCTCTCTCTCTCTCTCTCTCTCTCTCTCTCTCTCTCTCGCGGATCCGTGGTGGCGTATCTTACGAGAGCATATGCGCACCCACTCGCAAACGCACGCCCACACCCGGGCTAGTATCTCTTTACTATGCACACACACACACACACACACACACACACACACACACACACACACACACACACACACACACACACACACACACACACACACACACACACACACACACACACACCCCACTCACAAGCCTCCATGCGGAAACACGCACCTCGCCCTCCAAGGATGGAGAGCAACGACCAACATCATCATCATCATCATCATTACTAGGCTAAATTTAAAAAAAAAAACACTACAGAGATTACCATTTTTAATTGCGTGATCGATTAAACGTCGTGGCGTGCGCGTGTGGGACGTGTCTGTGCTGCGCAGCACAGACACGTCCAGACACGTCGGCGCGGATCCGCACCGCAAGACCGCGCGATCCTATCAAATCCATGCCGATCGTGAAATACTACGGTATCGCGGCATGGGTGTGTGTGTGTGGGGGGGGGGGGGGTGGGGGGGTGGTGGTGGGGGGGGGGGGGGATACACAGCAGCGATGACAAACACACCGTGCAAGACACACTCTTGAGTCTGAGACTCCCGTGTGTGTGTGTGTGTGTGTGTGTGTGTGTGTGTGTGTGTGTGTGTGTGTGTGTGTGTGTGTGTGTGTGTGTGTGTGTGTGTGTGTGTGTGTGTGTGTGTGTGTGCGTGCGTGTGTGTGTGTGTGTGTGTGTGTGTGTGTGTGTGTGTGTGTGCACAATGAGACCGAGCCTATTTCGGTCCAGCAGAGATATCAGCTCTATTTCTCATAGCTGGTGAGGCTGCGACCTCCGCACCGCACTATAGGTTCAGCACCGCGGACAGCCACACACACACACACACACACACGCGCGCGCACACACACACACGCACACACACACACACACCCGTGCCGCGACCATGTTTCACGATATATAGCCTAGATGGGAGAAAAGGATCCCGCCACACAATCCCTGGAGGTCTTCCTACCTATTCATGGCCGTCCCGGGGCCTCCGCCCGCCGCCGCCGTGCCGTTGAGCGGCTTGGTGGTGATGTGGTGCTGATGCTGCTGCTGGCCGGGATGGGTCCCCGGTCCTCCCGCCACCGTCGACCCCATCATCGTCATTCCCGCCGCCGGGTCTCCGGGCTGACCCTCCATGCTCGCCTCGTTCCCCATCCCGGTTCTCGGTTCTCGGTCTCAGGATCAGGAGACGAGACGAGACGAGACGGATGGGAGGATTCGTCCAAAAAAAACAAGGAGATCTCGGACCGACAATGTTTAATGGTTCTGTATAAAAAGAGATCCGAGAGAGCAAAGAGTCAACGATGCTCTCTCGTCGTCATCATCCTCATCATCCTCATTCTCATCAGCATCTTCTTCTTCATCACCTAGTTACCGTGATGGAGTATATAGGCTTCCTTCCTGACGTCGTGGCGGTGGCGCGCTGCGCGGCCACGGCCTACAAAACAACCGGAGAGGAGGACCGTAGGAGCGGCGAGTCGCGTGCAACGGCGTGCGCGGCGGTATAGGCTACGCGCAACGGCGGACGCGAGCCTGCTCTCTGGGCGTGCGCGTGCACGCGCCGAACCTCGTGTCCCGTTTTACTCGATGGAGGGAAAGGAATGGGGGGGGGGGGGGGGGGTGACGTGCACGCGCCGCCGTGAGTGTCGAAATGATGAATCGACCGCACCGGAGTTGCGCATCACGTGCTGTAAAAAAAAAAGCAGCCCATGAAATCGCACCTGGATGGCCAGCATTCATATCTGGATGGCCAGCATTAACACCTGGATGGCCATTATTAACCCCCTGATGGCCAGCATTAACATCTGGATGGCCAGCATTAATATCTGGATGGCCAGTATTAACATCTGGATGGCCAGCATTAATATCTGGATGGCCAGCATTAACACCTGGATGGCCATTATTAACCCCCTGATGGCCAGTATTAATATCTGGATGGCCAGCATTAACATGGATGGCCAGCATTAATATCTGGATGGCCAGCATTAACATCTGGATGGCCATTATTAACCCCCTGATGGCCAGTATTAATATCTGGATGGCCAGCATTAACATGGATGGCCAGCATTAATATCTGGATGGCCAGCATTAACACCTGGATGGCCATTATTAACCCCCTGATGGCCAGTATTAATATCTGGATGGCCAGCATTAACATGGATGGCCAGCATTAATATCTGGATGGCCAGCATTAACATCTGGATGGCCAGCATTAACATCTGGATGGCCAGCATTAATATCTGGATGGCCATTATTAACACCTGGATGGCCAGTATTAACACCTGGATGGCCAGTATTAATATCTGGATGGCCAGCATTAATATCTGGATGGCCATTATTAACACCTGGATGGCCAGTATTAACACCTGGATGGCCAGTATTAATATCTGGATGGCCAGCATTAATATCTGGATGGCCAGTATTAACACCTGGATGGCCAGTATTAACACCTGGATTGCCAGTATTAACACCTGGATGGCCAGTATTAATAGCTGGCCAGCATTAATATCTGGATGGCCAGTATTAACACCTGGATGGCCAGTATTAACACCTGGATGGCCAGTATTCATATCTGGATGGCCAGTATTAACACCTGGATGGCCAGTATTAATATCTGGATGGCCAGTATTAACACCTGGATGGCCAGTATTAATATCTGGATGGCCAGCATTAATATCTGGATGGCCAGTATTAACACCTGGATGGCCAGTATTAACACCTGGATTGCCAGTATTAACACCTGGATGGCCAGTATTAATAGCTGGCCAGCCTTAATATCTGGATGGCCAGTATTAACACCTGGATGGCCAGTATTAACACCTGGATGGCCAGTATTCATATCTGGATGGCCAGTATTAACACCTGGATGGCCAGTATTAATATCTGGATGGCCAGTATTAACACCTGGATGGCCAGTATTAATATCTGGATGGCCAGTATTAACACCTGGATGGCCAGTATTAACACATGGATGGCCAGTATTAACACCTGGATGGCCAGTATTAACACCTGGATTGCCAGTATTAGCACCTGGATGGCCAGTATTAACACCTGGATTGCCAGTATTAACACCTGGATGGCCAGTATTAACACCTGGATGGCCAGTATTAACACCTGGATTGCCAGTATTAGCACCTGGATGGCCAGTATTAACACCTGGATGGCCAGTATTAACACCTGGATGGCCAGTATTAACAGCTGGCCAGCATTAATATCTGGATGCCCAGTATTAATATCTGGATGGCCAGTATTAACACCGGGATGGCCAGTATTAATATCTGGATGGCCAGTATTAACACCGGGATGGCCAGTATTAATATCTGGATGGCCAGTATTAATATCTGGATGGCCAGTATTAACACCTGGATAGCCAATATTAACACCTGGATGCACCTGTCCCATTATAAACAACATCAAATTGTGAGTGGAGACGGTCGGTAGATTGCCTTTTAGATATGATTTGTGTGTAACATTTTAAGAAAAAAGTGATTTTAGACAATGAAATCATTGGCAAAGAAAAAACATATGCGATACAAATTGTATGCTGTAATCTTCAGCACTTGATGTGACATTTTGGGAATTTAAAAATGATTTCAATTTTATTCAGGAATAGATATTCAATAGTTGACACGTGACATCTATCCATTTTTTTCTGTCTGTCCATTCACGAGGCGTGAGGACAGACAGTTTGATTTAATAATTAAAGTAAAAAAGTAACAGTTTAATATAATTTTGATATTAGAACATCATTGTCAGAGACACCTTATACGTGATCATCCAACACAGTAACATTCACAAACAACTCTTGTTGTCATTACTTTTTACTAACATTTCAAAATATACATTTTTTCGGTGATCTCCGGACATACTGCCATGAGTAACCGAAGGAGAAGAGAAGTAATGAGTGACATCATGACTTGGGCCCATGAGGAGTGGGTGACTGATGCTAGGTTGGAGGGGAACCCATTCCTTCTGCCAGACTGGCACATTGGCGCCATCATGGAGTAAATACTTAGCAGATTAAACTGAGCACTATGCCAATATTTCACTTCCCTCTCAGTAAAAACTGAGGCACCCTATTGGTCAACTCCACTGTGATTAATTGATTTATCATCAGGGCGAGCGACTACATGCAACATGCTGCCCAAGTCGATGGGTATAAAAGTGATACGGCAAAGTGTTTATGGTGATCTGATTTTCACTGTGTTCTTTCTAAGAGAGAGAAACCCAGATGCATGCTGGGTTGTTTATCAACTCATCCACTGATGTATATTGTTGACTCCTACTCTACTCCACTGCCATCATGTTATGCCATTTTAAAAAAAAACTTTTTGTTTAATAAATTAAATTATAGAGCATTCATAGAGAGTATAGTTGAGGGTGTAATTTAAGAAATTAGAAGTTATTGATCAGAGTTTTGGCTTAGTTTTATGTCTTTGCATTTTTGTGTCATTTGTCATCTTGTCATCTTGAGTCATTTGTAATTGAGATATTACTATTTTGGGGGGATTTCTACCCTTACTCCACTGCCTTTTATAAATAACATTTGACTTTCAAATGGCAAAAAAAAAATGTACATCATAACATACAAGCGATGAACCAAGATTTGGTTCATGGGTCTGTAAGCGCATAGTTGTCACATTACAACGCCTATACAGCCGTTATGGTATACTATAGCTTTGTTCTTCTTTTGTTCCCCGTGGTTTTGATTCCACCATTTGACATGTCTGTGACCGTCGGCGCATCCTGGTGGAATAATGGACCTGGGTAATGAGGAATGGGTTGCACACTGTTCACACTCTGAGCAGACACCCTTGCCTGCAAAGCACACATAGTTCCCAGGCAACGTGAAGTTTTCAGCAATGCCGAGTCTGATTTTAAATGAAACAACCAACCGCCGACTCGACTAAAAGCAGCGTGGGTCGTAATACGCACACACCATTATGCAGTGTGAGGCTTTCGCAAGAACGCTGAACATGTGGAAAAATCCGTCAAGACTTGTTAGGACGTATACTGAGACGTCAGAGCAGTTGCGTGATACGCTGCAGGAGAGTGAAAAACATATGGATTCGCCGTGACAACTGATTACAAATCTTTTATATCTTTTATATCTTAGGAAACGGCACGCTTAGGTAACACGCGTGTACCCGGGTTTGTTTCAGGGTCCCCAGGTCATGCGATTGCTGCACAATCCACACCCGGACTCGGATCTACCGACACACTGCATGGGATCTCCTTGGTGAGTGCAACCTCAGAGAGGTATACCAAGGCCTCTTGGCCAGAGAGGACGGAGAGCACACAGAGGAGAGAAACATGATCCGAGCTACCAAGGCTGAAAATACCGGGAGGATGGATCAAGGTATTGGTATACATGGTAAAGATATGACCAGATGACTCTGAACTCCTCCAGTTTGGCAATTGAGAGGCAGAAAAAAAGATGCAGTGATGGATGCGAGCCACGCGGGTTAATACAACGTCTGATTGGTTCTGCACCTTGGCAGATCGTCGGTGCAAGCGGATCTAACCGCCTCTGCTCTTCCACTGCCAAAGATGGTGGCTCAAACAAGAGGCTGCCGCGCGGCTCCTCTTCTCTCCTCCTCCCGTTGAAACGTGTACTGCAAAGAGCAAACGCATTGCCGTGCACGGAACCGGCGTCTACACGTAACTGCATCACATTCTCGCTGCGATTGCCCGAACGATGAGGCAAATAACCGAAGATAAAATAGAATCATGTTTTTGATTCCTCTCGTTGCAAAGCATGGCGTCTTTATCTCTCCTCCCAAATGTGTTGAGTTCAGAAGCAGCCGGCCGGTTTGCTTAAAATAAAAAAACATCACATTTTGCTTTCAACTCGTCTCATTAGCAAATCATGTTATGGGGGAAATTTGATGTCTTAGCCATGCCAGGCGGCCACCAGGGACCCTCTATGGCTACGACTCCTATACTTCATTAGTGGGTATATTGACCTCATGTGAGTTCAATGATGTTGCCTACTTAAAGCGCATCGCTCTCTTCTGTCTTATGCTGCTCCGTGTTAGGATTCGAGACGGTTGTGGGCCAATTTCCCCACGTTTCACCCGTTTGAATTGGAACCGCCTCCAACCGAATGTGTTTTGTTATAGACCCTTTTCGCAAGAGGCGAAAAATGCGGGTATTGCCCATAACAGACGCTCATAAGATCTACCCAATGTTAATGTTGGGGGACTAGACCTGTGTGTTACCCTGCTATGACAACTGTGCGAAAAAAGGGTCTGTGGTCAATGTGAGTCATAGTTGAGTCTACTACCCGCCGCCCTGGTACATGAAAGGAGCTGACTCATAATCAGCGCCTTGACCTGCTCAGCGAAGCTCACAGACGGCTGCAGGTGATTGAGCACCTCTGCGGCTTTATTATAGTCAGCTAACAGCTCTCTCCCGATTCACCACCCAAACCATTGTGGCTTACGACAATGTAGGGGGGACTGGGGGGGGGGCTGGTGCCTTGGGGGCCCTAAGCCGTTGCTTAAGCCCCTTTCCCACTGGAAAAAAACCCACTAACACCCACTAACATCTGGCTTTTGTCTTTAGTGGGAAAGGTTACAATCGGCATTCATTCCCGGGACAAATTACTTGCAATGTACTGGCTCCAGCTCCGATCGGCAGTGATGGAAACAGGTGGACACGGTCTTTTTGCCTGCAATGCTACGAGGCACTTTCCAGACATTGCCGTGTACATCACTCGAACATCGTTCCAAATTAGTCGGCACCGGGCACCAAGAGAGACTGAATAAGTAAGAGATATAAAAAAGAAGTAATAACCATAACGTTTTCACGGGCCCTCACTGGTCAGCCACACACTTGGCAAGCCTCTCCTTGAAGGGCCAGCAGAGCTCCAGGGCCAGTTTGACCTGTTGCAGTAAAAGACCTCACCTTTAATATTCTCTATGCAAACTGAACTGCATATAGAATAGGTTAATTTAACATATATTGTGTTCATCTTTACAACCATCACACGTGAAGTTGTAATTATTATCATTATCATTATCATCATCATTATTATTATTATCACATAGTCTGTCCTTCTATGTGATGACCTTGTTATCTCTGGCTGGACACACTGGTACTGTCCCTGCAGGACTCACTCACTCACTCACTCACTTACTCACACACTCACTCACTCACCCACCCACTTACTCACTCACACACTCACTCACTCACTCACTCACTCACTCACTCACTCACTCAACCACCCACTCACACAAGTACAACTGAGGCCATCTGGTGGAGGAAACTAAAATGACACACACACACACACACACACACACACACACACACACACACACACACACACACACACACACACACACACACACACACACACACACACACACACACACACACACACACACACAGAGACAACACACACAAACACACACACACAGGTGCAAGCAGTTCAGTGCAATTGTGACAAAGACAGAAGGAGATGAGTTGTGGTGAACTGGCCCAGCAGCAAGCCAGTGCTCAGCCACTATTCGCTCCAACCGGAGCAGCTGGGCTCTATTGATCATGTGCCCTGCTCATCGGGTTGATGTTTGGATTGTGTACGTTCATTCATAAGCCATTGAACTCAATGGTCTAATGGAGTAGAGTAATGATTTAGCGGTGCTGTGTGGAGGACTTTCGTACTGTGTGGTCCATGCTTTGCCAGTAAAGCAGTTGCAGGATCCTCTGCACCAACATGCTACAGCATTTACATGTGCATATGTTGAGAGTAAAAGATTGCTAGTAGTGTATACCCCATTGATTTATAGAGGATGGGCATTCATTGAGTTTGTGAACATTGCAGTGATAACAGTACAGTTGTGTTAGATGGAAGATATTAGTGATGAACAGCATCCTCCTCTCTGTTTGACTGGGTATACATATATAAATAATAATATAATGAGCTGATATATAAACATCAATTTAGACCAACAGCAAATCTTTAAACAGCGGCCCTCTGATCAAGGTCTTTCAAAAATATTGTTGACCTAAAATAGTTGAATCGTTTATAAATTGTTCCCCAGTTTTCTTTCCCCAGGCAGCTGGCTGAACAATGTATATGTTTACTACTTACTGGGTCTTTCTAAAAAGAGCTTTGCTATTGAAATGAATGAGTTCACAGTGCATTTCATTTCTTCCAGGCAGAATATTCAATGGGTTAATGTTTCTTAGCAAGGTAGCATTGAGGGGCTTCATTTCAACATGAGCTATGTGCCATTTCAGCATTTAACAGCTAGTTATTCGCAACCACTGCTGTTCCTTTAACAAGAGTGAATTATGATCACTCTATTACCTAATTGACTACACTGCAGCTATGTTTCAGTTTCTAAAGAGATCAATTAACAAAATGGATATTGTGTCACGGAATCAAATCTTGCGTTTTTGGTTTAGAAACAAGAACTACAGACAAGGTAGTTTTCATCCATAAGATCAAACAAAAACATAACAACATGTTACGCTTATTTATGACTATCTGTCACAACTAAGCAGCTAATTTGTCTGCAAAATAGTTTATGCCTACCCAAATGCTTTTGTGGACTATGGCTGCTAATTACAGTCATGAGATGGTATTTGGTGGGATTACAATGGTTTACCTGTGTCTAAACTCTGACACATTTCTTTAGACACACAGTTGCCTTGATGAGAATGGCCACTAGAGGGCGCCAGTGTGTGTGTGTGTGTGTGTGTGTGTGTGTGTGTGTGTGTGTGTGTGTGTGTTTGTTTGTTATCTTTGTCTCTGAGATGTAGGCCTAACAGAATTGAATCGATTTAGTCTGATCAAAATAATCAATGACTCAAAATAAACGGTTTACTTGGTTAAAAGTGTCACATCTGCAAAAAACATCGTTCCTCCATCGACCCGTCTCTATCTGTCTGTTTATTTGTTTTGCAAAAATAATACAACAGCGTTTGTTATTTATTATAATAATTATGCCCATTATATAATATAAGAGGTATATTTTCTAAAAGGTGCATTACTATTTTAAATACATATAATATAATATCGTATCGCACTTTTATGACACCGGAAGTAAAACAATTTACGTTCAGTCTTCCGGTGTTCATTATACCGCGGAGCTTATTACAGGTTTGTTTAACAATTTAAATTGCCAAGAAGACACATTTAATCAAACACTTTCATTATTTTTTACCACCGACTACGAAAATGATTTAGTATTTTTGTATATATCCTGGCGGCACTGCCCATACTCGCTCCGGTTGACCAGTAAAGTTCATGCTAGTTTGTAGGCTAGCTTAACGTTTTGTAGCTAATGTAGCTTTTTTCTAAACAGCACGAGTTGTGTTAGCGGGCAATGTGCTCCTGTCATCAACAAAACAAATGATTACCAAATGATGCATCCCTGTATGGAAAGGGTCGCTGTTTAAACTAGTTTGTGTGTTATTGTTGCCTGCGAATACTAACCGAGTTACCACTTCTTAAACTAGTATAGTTATACATTATATCGTCGGAAACGTAGACATCACGTATATTCGTGATGGCAGTCACAAAAACCTTTTAGGATATACAACCCAATAAGCTAATCGGAAGAAAGTGTATTTAACAAATACACTATTAGGCTAATAACGTTTTCTCTTTATAAATATGTAGTTAGTTCAACGAAGGACATCATTGCCCAACAACCAGAAGTTAAACCATTTTGAGTCATTCCTGGATTGGTGTGTTTTGCTTTGTATTTTTACCAGTGAAAGTGCGAAGTTTCTGCTATGGATAACATACAAGGCGCCAAGGTAATAGGCCATTAGATTGATCCTCATCCTTCCATATTAACCTTAACCCTCGTGACTAGGTCCCAAGTGATTAGACCTCAGTAATCAATGGGTCCTCTGCTATGTGTTGTAAACTTAAATAACTGTAGTATTCCTCTTTGTGTTCACCTATTCCCTCCTCGTACGAAAAACAAACCATCTATCTGCTTACACCTTCAGAAATCAAATGTATCCATTCACTTTCCACACTTTTATCATTTGCTTGTCTGTATCCAAATGAAGCTTGCTGGTTTCCTGGTCACTGGAGTCACTGTGCCTGTGTGTTGTAGGTAGTGGTCTGTGGTTGCTGATGGGGGACACAAAGGACACCTGGAAAGTGAAGACACTTGATGAAATTCTACAGGAGAAAAAACGCAGAAGAGAGCTAGAGGAGAAGACAGAGCCCAAGCGCCAGAAAAATGTAAACCGTACCAAAACTTAATGCCAACTACTTCACATCTGAACAGCATTTATTTAGTGTAGGCTTTTTCTTCTAAATCCTTTCACGTCCATTTTTATAGTAAAGGGATATCTATAAAGCTGCTGTTCATAACGATAGGTACAGTTTATTAACTAGTTGTTCATTTAGTTGGGCCATAATACTAGAACATTGGTGATATTCAATGGCTTGCATAATATTGGATGTCATTGCGTAAGGGATAATGTACAGCGAGCCGGTCATTATTGCTAAATAAATGATGCAGGACTTGGTCTTGAATCACCCTGAAGGGGTTTATTTTGCAATAATGACTGCTTCCCTGTACATTATCCTGCTTATTACATGGCTACTTACTCAGAAATCAATAATTTGACACAAAATATAACAAATAATGATTTTATTGATCTTTTTGCTAAAATTCCTAACCCTACCCCCCCTAAAAAAAATAGTGTTAGATTCTATGGTTGGAAATAGTGTCCATAGCAACGGTCTGTTAGCCATAGCAGCAGTCTGCTATTCAGAAATGACCGTAGAGTGCTGTTATTGACCAATCAGAATCAAGTGTTCAACAAAGCCTTGTAATAAATTATGATAATTACTCTCTTTAACCATATTTCCCCCTGTCCCTCTGTGCAGTTCGCTCCATGTCCTGTTCCACAGGTGGATGATCGGGAAGCCAAACGGGACACTCCGGAGGAAGGGGAATTACGTGATCAAAGAATGGAAATAACAATTCAAAACTCCACGTACACACGTGAAGACTCTACAGAGGACAGGTACATCATTGTAGGAGAGGTCAGCGTGTTTTCTAATGAAGACGTAGATCACAGCCAGACTGGAGCTTGCTGCCGGGAGCAACGGTCACTGTGTGTGCAAACTGTTGAAAGGCACAGTCATAGTCTAAAAAATACGACATTTCAAACTGCATAAGCTGCTATTCAGAAGTGGGATTTATGTTTTAATACTGTAGTGGTGCTATACATTTCACTTTCAGTTTTGATGTCAGGACGTTTCCTGGCGGGCGGTCATTATTGTTAAATTTAGTAAAAAACGCACGGGGAACTCCGCCCACCCGGGTCAGCTACTGAACGGCAAACAAACGTAATGCACAACTTGTAGAGAGACTGTACTTTGAGGTCATAGCTGTTTAGATGACTCTGACATAATGTGTGTGCCTGGCTCATTCCAGGGGAGAGGAGGATGACTCGCTAGCCATCAAACCCCCACAGCAGATGGCCAGGAAGGACAAGTCTCACCACAGGAAGGAGGACAAGAGGAAAGACAAGAGACGACACCACAGTCACTCGGACGAAGGAGGTGAAACTGGCTGTTTGCCATTCGACTTGCTTAAAGGTGGAACAATGGTTCTTCAAAGAAGCATGTAATAGACATATTTTTTTGTGGTGAACATAGACATCTTAGAAGCTTGCAAAAGAACTTCAGAATGTTTACCCCATGGCTAGATGCATAAATGCTTTCCTTTGTGGTCAGACAAACTGTAATTATTATATATATATATGTAATATATCTATTACCTATATGCGTAGACTCACTCCCGCTCACTTGTCTCCTCATACCTTTCTCCAGATGGGAAACACCCCAGGCCCAAAGACAAGGACAAAGACAGAGAGAGCGAGCGCAGGAAGCGCCAGTGGGAGGAGGACAAGGCCAGACGAGACTGGGAGAGGCAGAAGCGCCGGGAGCAGGCCAGGGCTCACTCGCGCAGAGAGAGGTAACTATGTCATCCCATTCCTATAGTTAACCTATTGGCTCTCATTTCTATTTCATACCTTAAACTAACACCTAGCTAATTTGATGAGCCTAAGTTGATAATTAAAGGGCCCCTATTTTATCACCAGGTGTGAGTGTGATTAGCCCGTAAAAGCCATTTCAAAATTGTCATGTGACTGGACTAGATCAGGTCTACCAGCCTTCCCAGTTGACTCTACCAACTGGTAGGCTTATCTATCCATCATACATCTGGGTGGTCACTCCCACTTGTGATGTCACAAGAGGGTATTCACATGACAATTTATAAATGGCTTGTAATGGCTAATCACATTCACACCTGGTGGTAAAATAGGGGCCCTTTAAATGATAAAGTTAGGATTGTGAAATCATTAAATGTTTTGTAAATGTTTGTAATGTTAAAATAATACATTATTTCATATTGATTAGTCCAATTTGGTCCCCCTCCCAATGTGTGATGAACCACTTTGATGTGTTTTGATTCCTGTGCGTAGTTGTTCTTCCAACATGTTGTTTTTCTGGCTCTGTGTGTAGAGCTGACGGGGGTTGGGAGGGGGTCTGCCGAAGCCCTGACTGGATGACTGTATCTCCTCTGGACCACAGGGACCGCCTGGAGCACCTGGAGCGCCAGCGCGAGCGCGACCGCAAGACCCGCGAGCAGCAGCAGAAGGAGCAGCGGGACTTAAAAGAGCGAGAGAGGCGGGCAGAGGAGCGGCGCAAGGAGCGCGATACGCGCCGCGAAGGTCAGTCTCGCCGGCCCACCAAACCCCACCCACCCGCCCGCCCGTTGGAGACCACCACCTTTTAACGGGGTGTGGTGTCTGGTGTAGACGTGGACGAGTTTATTTTAGATTAACGGAATGCATTGTGTTCAAATTACTGAGTGCAAAACACTACAGAAATAGGTGTTATGTTTTTATAGGTGTCCCTCCATCAATCAATTTTCGAAAAAGGTGTTCAAAATATGCATGTATGTTAGGGGTGTAACACTTCAGGTAAATCACAGTTCGGTCATGGTTTTCGATTCGGTACTATATATTTATTATTTCACCTTTATAAAAACAGGATAGGCTTGCTATGGCATCAAATGCTCCGTTCCCTGCCTGTGCCCTAACACATGACATGAAATAAACCAATATTAAGTGCAATAATGTTAAAGGGGCTATAGACGGTATATTTAGCCACAAGATGTCGCACTAGAGCACCAGCATCTCAAACCACAATAATTGGGAGTGTCCTTCACCTTCTTAACTCATCTCATGCACGGCGCGTGCGTTATCATGAACGCGCGGCCGGACCGGACACCAAAACAAAGAAAATAGATGCTCAGATTACAACACACACAGAGGGAGGGTGCCTTCATTCTCTGGTCAGGATGCAATTACTCCACTATATCTCTACATAGCCAATAGTTGTTTGGTGCTATATTAATGTTCAGGATATCGTCTATATCCCCTTTAACCATGTATTTCAATTCTGCATCTCCAACTGCAGAATATGGCTCTACTTTGAGCTATAAACACACCCAAGCTTTTAGTGAGTTCATGGTATCGAGTTGGTGGAAAAATGTTGGCTGTAGGGAGAGTAAGTTGTTGTTGTTAAGGTTTAGCCCCCACCGGCTTCGCTCCCCAGAGTTACATTTGGATGAAGTCGCTCTAAACGGCTCAACATGCGCTCAAGCTAGCATAACAAACATGCGTCAAGTAGGGATGCTCCGATCAGCATTTTTGGGGGCCCGATCACAGGAATCATATATCTGCCGATACCGATCACCAATCACAGAATGGATTGGGGGGGGGGGGGGGGGTTGACCCGGGGGGGGGGGGGGGGGGGGTGCGCGCGCAATAGTACCACCGCGGACCTACGGCCGACGGGGGGGGGGGGGGGGCGCACGCGATTGTAACACTATGGCCGACGTAACACACCGCGGACCTACGACCGGGGGGGGGGGGGGGGGGGGGGGTGCGCGCAATAGTACCACCGCGGACCTACGGCCGACGGGGGGGGGGGGGGGGGGGGGGGGGGTGCGCGGTGTGTTACTATTGCGCTCTCAAAAAGGAGGACAAATACGCGTCCGGCTCTTTAAAGACTTTCCGCTCGCGCTGTCGGCTGGTCGCGCGGCTTCACGTTGCGCTCCCCGTGTGAAGTGACGGGCGGAGGAGCGCCATTCAGATTTTTCAACCGCCGCGTCAAAAAAGATGTAAACAGTTCTCAACTCTTCCAACAGCTCCCACGGGCGCGCGCATGCGTTCAACGAGCACGGAAGCGTCAGTTCCACGGGAGTGCGCCCGCTTGTCGTGCCGCCTGACAGAATGCTGCGTCTTCTCTCTGCCCGCTCGCCTCTCCCCCCCCCCCCCCCCCCCCCCCTAGTTTGCATGCCTGAATTTACGTCACGTGCGGAAAACAAAACAATCTCATAATTTACGTCACGCACAGAAAAACAGTCTCGGATAAAAATATATATATATATATATATATATATATATTTATATGCGATCGGCTTTTCTGATCGGCACTTTGAGAGCCCACCGATCAACCTGTTTAGGGTCCATATCGGCCGATAACGATCGGCGGCCGATTGATCGGAGCATCCCTAGTGTACATAATAAAGTCCTGCTAATATAAAATATCACGGTTTAGAAAAATTATATGGCTGCACTAAAAACAGGTATCTTTATTTTCTCCACTATACCGTATGTCAATCCGTCCCCAAGCGTTCACGTGTGCGCACCGAACCTTGCTGGTGATCCCATAGGGGATGTTTTTTTGAACATTTGAACAACATTTAGCCGTTTACACCCCTTATATATGTACGTGCGCTATACACACACAGTAAAAACCGTGGCTTCCCATTTCTGTGCTGATAGGCTACTGCTAATATAACAAGTAATTCCAGACCATCTATATATCTTCAACAGGGCCATCCCAACACCGGCTGCTTCCGGAGGAGTATGAGGACAAAGCCAAGCAGAGTCACCGGAGCCGCAGCCCTAGCCGTGCGCCACGGGACCGACCCGACCACAGCGAGACACGGAAGAGCGGCAGTCAGTCTGATTATCTGTCCTCATTCCACACGCACCCCCAGTGGGGACACTGAGGTGAGATGAGTTGTTTTGGTTGCTTACGCTGCTTTTTTTTGCTTCTTCTTCTCCTCCTCCTCAGTTTCCAAGGAGGACAAGCCAGAGGACAAGGACCTGTTGTTGGCTGACCTGCAAGACATCAGCGGCAGCGAGAGGAAGACTAGCACAGCAGAGTCCTCTGCCGGTAAGAAGAAAATCCATCCCTCTCATGATTAGGGGTGGGACAAAATATCGATACTGGAATATATCGTAGTACTTCCTCTTGCGATACGTTATCGATACACTTGCGCCAATTATCAATATTTATTAAAACATGCTGGCACTCTAAACGGATTCCCCCGCATTAAGCCTGTTACCATTTTGACTTACCAGAGTCACTACTTCATGACTCCTCGTGCTGGCGCTTATCAAATGAATGAGGGTAAAGTAAACGGTAGTTAAAATTGGAATGATGGACAAGTGGCAGTCAGTGTGTGTGTGTGTGTATACATCATTCCTGAATTTTGTATATATATTTTATATAATATATACATTATATACTTAACGTGACAGTCTCGTATTGTGACTTGATTCCCACCATTCGTGGCTCATAACACTAATCATGAGTCTGCTCTTTTATGTACCAGGGTGCGGGTAGTAGACTGAACTAGTGAAGATAAGTCTACTACCTGTGCCCTGGTGCATAAAAGGAGCAGACTAGGGATGTCCGATATTGGCTTTTTTACCGATAACCGATATTGTTCAACTCTTAATTTCCGATACCGATATCAACCGATACCGATAACGATATATGCGGCCACGTGAAACCTCCGCTTTACACTCATTGCAAACCGCAATAGGCTTTATGCCGAGCGGAAGTGTGGATTAATAAATAAAAACAAAACAGCGGTAAAAGCTAGCGTGTGTGTCCGGGAGAGGGCTGCTCTCCTCGGACACATTACTCTGAAGCCCCGGTGACGGTCTGGAAGTGTGGATTAATAAATACAATTTAAAATAAAAACAGCGGTTAAAGCTAGCGTGTGTGTCCGGGAGAGGGCTACTCTCCTCGGACACATTACTCTGAAGCCCCGGTGACGGTCTGGAAGTGCGGATTAATAAATAAAATAATGTGAGCGCGGTACAGCGGACCTGAACCGGTTGTGATGAGACCTGTTTCGCAGAATGGGGAAGTATGTTGCGCTGACCCCTATTTTACTATTCAACGTAGAAACGTTGAAATAACTCCAAACCACCGACATAACTACAGCTACAACTAGCGTCCCGCTACACGGCCGCACATGCCCAGGCTTGTTATTGAGACGGCGCGGCACGTTTGATGATGTCATCAAACCACGTCCTCACTTGAAACATAACAGATGTCTGAAATTATTTCAAAATCGATTTCGATATTTTCCGATATTGATTTTTTTATGCCAATATCGGCCGATAATATCGGACATCCCTAGAGCAGACCCACTATAATTACTATTAAATACCTGTGTTTGTCCTACGATGAGGCCTCTTCAACTTTCCTCAACCAACTTTCTTCACTAAAACCTCTTTTGGAATCATACAAAGCGTTTTGTAGATTTTGAGGTCTTTCATCGAGGGCTGCTGTAACTGAAATCTAAAATCACATCGCTGATCAAATTGAACCTGCTGCTATAACACAGGGTCTGAATCTGGATCTGAGGACGAGGAGGGAGAGGACAATGATGGGTCTAGCAGCCAGAGTGACGAGGAGGAGGAGGAGGAGGATGATGAGGAGGAGAATGAAGAGGAAGAGTCTGGCTCTGCTTCAGGAAGGTCTGAAGGTCAGAGTGCAGGTAAATAAATCTAACCACACTTGTATAGCTGTGCAGCTCTCAGTTGTGGAATAATACTGCGAAGATCAATTCAATTGATTCTATGAGCACAATTCTAGTCTGGTGTGTGTTTGCAAAGAGAATTATTATTAGATATTAGTTTAACATTTCTATAGTTTAATACACTGAATAAAATGTGATTTGTTATTTTTCAATGTGGAATTGAAAGGGCAACAGTTTTAAGTAATTCTCTAAAGTGTGTTTTGCAAAGCGAATGTTTACTTGGCTCTCGCCGTATCATTTGATTCCATTTTGTTTTCCCTGCAGAAGATGTCAGTGAAGATGACCGGTCAGAGGAGGAGTTTGAGGAAGAGCGGGAAAACGGGAACCATGTTCCTGCAGGTGGGTAAACCATTCCCACCTCTCATTGGCTACGTTGTCCTGTCACATGACCTGTGTTGTGGTCACCTGCTGGTATCTCTTGTATTTGTGTCTTTCAGTTCTGGAAAGTGAGCTCAGTTTATTAGATTTGTTATTATAGTTGTTGTTTGGGAACAAGGTGGCATCAACAATATTATCATAGAACACAGTATTATAAGATTACAAGAACTCTGTATTATAGTTTTAAATGTTGAACGCTGTCCTCTTAACAGTAATGGATACTCAGTAAGCATATCCTTTAATGCCGTGTTCACACCAAACGTGAAGCTTATTTTTTGCATGGCGCGATGACATACAAAGTCAATGCGAAGTTGTGAATAGCGAAATGTGCGTCACTCAACAGTTCACTCGAGTTGAAATGTTTCATCTTGAGTAAAATTGCGTTGCGAAAGCTGCCAGTAAATGCAAATGGTCCCGCAGTCAAACTCACGCGAGGCAAAAATGCGCTTCACGGTTGCTCTGAACAACGGCATTAGACTTGGAAATGGAAATTATATCCGTGTACACCACACACGCAGTGCCCGAGTCCCGCTTCGACCACGACACAACCGAAGAGAGCGGGGAAGATATGGACGACGAGGAGGACGGAGAAGCAGTGGAGGGAGACGATGCCACCCCTGGCTCTCACACCCAGTCCCGCTCCCCCACCCCAGAGGAGAACTACATCCCTGACTCTCCCCCCATCTCGCCCGTGGAGCTGAAGAAAGAGCTGCCCAAATATCTGCCTGCACTGCAGGTATGTTTCTGTTGCTCCCAGACCACAGCTGCTGCTGCCAACTCTCAACATAAGCTAAGATGTACTTTATTCACCCCAGATGGGACATTTTAGTGTCACGGTACTAGCAAGACCAGCACAGTAATATCATTAAAAAAAGATTACAGACAAGGATAAAACTACAGAAAATATGTCTATATAATACAAGTTAGTAGATATACACTCACCGGCCACTTTATTAGGTACACCTGTCCAACTGCTCGTTAACGCAAATTTCTAATCAGCCAATCACATGGCAGCAACTCAATGCATTTAGGCATGTAGACATGGTCAGGACGATCTGCTGCAGTTCAAACCGAGCATCAGAATGGGGAAGAAAGGTGATTTAAGTGACTTTGAACGTGGCATGGTTGTTGGTGCCAGACGGGCTGGTCTGAGTATTTCAGAGACTGCTGATCTACTGGGATTTTCACGCACAACCATCTCTAGGGTTTACAGAGAATGGTCCGAAAAAGAGAAATATCCAGTGAGCGGCAGTTCTGTGGGCGCAAATGCCTTGTTGATGCTAGAGGTCAGAGGAGAATGGCTTCGAGCTGATAGAAAGGCAACTGTAACTCAAATAACCACTCGTTACAACAGAGGTATGCAGAAGAGCATCTCTGAACGCACAACACGTCGAACCTTGAGGCGGATGGGCTACAGCAGCAGAAGACCACACCGGGTGCCACTCCTGTCAGCTAAGAACAGGAAACTGAGGCTACAATTCGCACAGGCTCACCAAAATTGGACAATCGAAGATTGGAAAAACGTTGCCTGGTCTGATGAGTCTCGATTTCTGCTGCGACATTCGGATGGTAGGGTCAGAATTTGGCATCAACAACATGAAAGCATGGATCCATTCTGCCTTGTATCAACGGTTCAGGCTGGTGGTGGTGGTGTAATGGTGTGGGGGATATTTTCCTGGCACACTTTGGGCTTATTAGTACCAATTGAGCATCGTGTCAAAGCCACAGACTACCTGAGTATTGTTGCTGACCATGTCCATCCCTTTATGACCACAGTGTACCCATCTTCTGATGGCTACTTCCAGCAGGATAACGCGCCATGTCATAAAGCGCGAATCATCTCAGACTGGTTTCTTGAACATGACAATGAGTTCACTGTACTCAAATGGCCTCCACAGTCACCAGATCTCAATCCAATAGAGCACCTTTGGGATGTGGTGGAACGGGAGATTCGCATCATGGATGTGCAGCCGACAAATCTGCAGCAACTGCATGATGCTATCATGTCAATATGGACCAAACTCTCTGAGGAATGTTTCCAGTACCTTGTTGAATCTGTGCCACGAAGGATTAAGGCAGTTCTGAAGGCAAAAGGGGGTCCAACCCGGTACTAGCAAGGTGTACCTAATAAAGTGGCCGGTGAGTGTATATCAATGCAAAAATTGATGTGAACATTATCGATAGTTAAGTATACACATTATTGACAGCATATGCTACAGCATATGCACACATGTGTGTCTAAGTAGGGCTGGGCGATGTGGTCAAAATCTTCTATCCCAATATAGGTCATTTAATATCTCGATAACGCTATATATATATATATCACAATATAGCGTGTTTTCTGGTAATTCAATAAATAGTCTATTTAAAATAACCACATGGTAAAGCCTATTTTGTGTGAATTAAATACTTGACAAATGAATAAGTATTTTATATATAGTGTTAAGTATGTTATATAATAGTAGTAGTGTATCTTTTTGTTCATCACTTTACTGTAATGCAGCCTTTTATACCAGGAAAAGACAACACGTATGCCATATCACTATATTAGGATATCTAAAATCTAAGATGATATCTTGTCTCATATCACGCCATCGATATATTGCCCAGCCCTCTGTCACTAAAGTGTCCATGTACTTTTATATACACACGTCTTCACATGCCTGGCATCAGTGTTGTGTTTTATTGTAAAAGGCTAAACACAGTTTGTATAAATGTGTTTGTGCTCCTAGTTCTATTTTGTAAATTGCTTGCCCATGCTGGACCCCCTTCCTTATGAAATAGAATTGACATGTTCTCTTGACCGTGAAGGACCAGTTTGTGATTGTGTCACAGTCTGAACAGGCGTACGTCACCCTCCAACACTAAGTGGTTTTGATGATGTCCTGGAGGTGAGATAGTAATGTAGGTGAGACAGCTGTAATAATTGTCATTTTTTGGTTGTTCCCTAGGGCTGTCGAAGTGTTGAGGAATTCCAGTGTCTGAACCGGATTGAGGAGGGCACCTATGGTGTTGTGTACAGAGCCAAAGACAAAAAGACAGGTAGGAAAAATACATGTGGACAACAACATATGTTTTCACTGCACAAATGAGAACAGTAGTAGCCTGGCAAGCCAGACCTACATCAGAAAGATGTAAGGTCTGGCGCAGCTCCATTGGCAGTGTGGGCGGGATAAACGGTTGTCTTTCAAGTTCCCTCTGCACGCAATAGGATAGCGCTACAACCAATCAGAGCAACGAAGAAGGTGACGTAGTCAGAGCGACGGCTCTGACTACGTAATTAATCAAAACTCGAATACATATTTATTTTCGAGGAAAGACTTCAGTGCCGTTCTTTGTTCTTTTCTCAAATAAAATGTTAACTTCAAGTCTTGAAGAGTCGCGGCCAAAGCCGAGTCGAAAGACAGCCGTTCGCCAGCAGCAGCAGCCCCTCACGCTGTGATTGGTCAGACATACAAGACACACTTGGTGTTTCCAGCACCAAAAAGCGGACGGAGCTTTGCTAGACCTACACTAGCTGCCAAATAAATTTGCTGCCGCTAGGGGGTGTCTAGAGTTCTAGGCTAGAACAGTAGTGTTTCATTCACTCAGATCACTGAATGCATTATTTTATTAAGGATCTAATACCATCCAACGACAACATGCAATCTTAATCACAATAATCCCATAGCCAAAATCCTTGATGGCATTTTCGTTTTGTGTCATGCCGGTAATCCATTGATCGATCATTGTATCGACCAACATTTTGTTATTCTCTTGTAATGCTAAACCTGTGTGTTACTGTCTTTAGATGAAATTGTAGCATTGAAGAGGCTGAAGATGGAGAAGGAGAAGGAGGGCTTCCCAATCACCTCCCTGAGGGAAATCAACACCATCCTGAAGGCTCAACACCCAAACATCGTCACCGTCAGGGTAACGACAACAACAACAATTAATACGTTAAAACATAGGTTACCGAGTTACAGCCAAGCATTACAGAAAGAATGTAACAGACTCCACTGAACTCTCTTCAACCTCTCCATGAGTATAAAACTGTTAATTCATCTGGTGCATTGTACAAGTATCTTGACTTGCAGACTCCATGTTTGATGCCTTGATCCACTGTCACAGGAAATAGTGGTTGGAAGCAACATGGACAAGATCTACATTGTGATGAACTATGTGGAGCATGACCTGAAGAGTCTGATGGAGACCATGAAGCAGCCTTTCCTGCCAGGTAAGGCTAGATCTACACTTCTATTTGTACTTCCACGCCACATTAAGTGTACACAAGGGGGCAGTATAGTGCCTCCTCCCCCAAATTTACACCGGGGCAGGGTATTAATTTGGACCAAGGTCATATGTCGAGAAAGATGTACTTGAAGTGATGCCTTTTATTAAAATAGCTCTTGCCTCTCCCTATTGCCTATTGCAACTATGTTTACTCTCTTACTCTTTCTATTTGCTTTGTGTATTTATAAAAGCGCTATACAAATTGTATGGTATTATTAAAAATCTAATGAACAATTCATCAGAATCTCTCCCCCCCCCCCCCCCCTCTCCCCCTGCAGGTGAGGTGAAGACCCTGATGATTCAGCTGCTGAGAGGGGTCCGACATCTCCATGACAACTGGATCCTGCACCGTGACCTGAAGACGTCCAACCTGCTGCTCAGCCACAAGGGCATCCTAAAGGTCTCAATAGCACATAGATGTTATATTCACAAATATATTATAATCTCACTATATAGGGAAATTATGCACAGTTTGTTTCAAACTTGACTCTTCTTCAAAAAATGTTTTAGCATTCAATCTTTTTCTATTGCTGTCCTGTACTTTCTGTGGTGACACCCACGTAATAAAGTAGTATCCTATGGAATCCATTAATATAAAGTATTGTGTCTAAATCATTTGAATGTCTTGTAATGTTTTTATGTGTGTTTCCTGACAGATAGGGGACTTTGGTTTGGCACGGGAGTATGGCTCCCCGCTGAAGCCCTACACGCCCGTGGTGGTGACCCTGTGGTACCGCTCCCCCGAGCTGCTGCTGGGGGCCAAGGTCTGTTCATCTTTTATCATGACCACACATCACCTCCCACTCATCTATTCTAACTCCCCTATCTCATGACCACACATCACCTCCCATTCATCTCAAATATATGTGTGTGTGTGTATATTATTATTATTTTTTAATTTATATATATTTCTATGTATATGTTTTCGCCCAAAAATGTGAAACACATTGGTTTTCTATCGCCTGCATATATGTCTGATTTCACCATCATGACATCGTCACATGCTCGTCTAGAGATATGGATGGACGTCTTGTCTACAAGCATGTCATATTAGGCCTGAAACCAGAAGGGTTGCTGGTACATATAGCTGGGTCTGCTGCTAAGACGCTCTCTCTCTCTCCCCAACAGGAGTACTCCACGGCTGTGGACATGTGGTCCGTGGGCTGCATCTTCGGTGAGCTCCTTACCCAGAAGCCCCTGTTCCCCGGGAAGTCTGAAATTGACCAAATCAACAAGATCTTCAAGGTAATGCTCAATCCATTGGTATTGACAATAAAATTGTCCCCTCCCTCCCTCGCTCCCACACATTCACATCTAGGACACATTGTATCAATGTAGTATGTAACAATGTAGTAAAGTGCGCTTTGCCTTTTGCTTCGCATAGAGTTGTTTTGACATGCTGGGTATCGTGGAGTTGTGTTAACATGCTGTGTGTGCGTGTGTGTGCGTGCGCTCCCCTCGTGCGTCCAGGACCTGGGCTCGCCCAGTGAGAAGATCTGGCCCGGCTACGGCGAGCTCCCGGCGGTGAAGAAGATGACCTTCACCGAGTACCCGTACAACAACCTGCGCAAGCGCTTCGGAGCGCTGCTCTCAGACCAGGGCTTCGACCTCATGAACAAGTAAGGCTAAACGTGACGACAACAAAAAACACGCCACACAACGCCCTATGGTTGCTGCTGAAAGTTGAGCAGACTTTGTGATTTTTTTTTTTTTGTTGTGATTTCAGTGTTTGGCGCCGTAGATAAATATCTGTTTACATTCCAGGTAAACACAGCTGAAGCAACCCAAACAGTCCACCCGCCACGGTTTTTTAAAGCCCTAGTGCAGAGTGTATCAGTCTTTACCACAATGCATTTTCCTATACTTCTTTGTTCATGCTATTCTACCTAAGCTTGCTTAGATTAACAAGACTAACCGTCTTAAGGAACGGGATTACAAACCGCTTTCAGCTCACGCACACAGACACAGACCGGGTGCACTGGATCACCCATGAATGTGATGAGACTGGTGAAACCGCGGCTGGTTCAGAGCTTCTAGCGGTGGCTCTACAATGGTGGCAGCAGTCTGCAGGGCCTCAGGGTTTCGGAGGAATGCTAGGTCTCTGTCAGGGTTGCCGCTGCTGCTGCAGGGGAGCCTGGAAAGGTACACACTGCACAGCCTTTGGGAATATCACACCACTGTGTGGGGAGACAGTTGCTTTTGTAGGACCTCGGAGCAGGGAGAGTTTTGACACCGAATTGGAAGTCATTTGAGTTACCGCAATGGCTCCTCATAGGCCGGGGGGGTTAATGATGTATGATTCCCGCATATGGGACACTTTCATATATTTTTCACATTTGCAAAACTAGTGCAGTGCCCGCACAAAACATGCCTGTTGGGAACGGGCCGGTCGCTTGGCCTCCGGTATCGCTTGCAGCTTCCTCGAGAGCCGCTCGTACAAAAAACCTTCACATTCGACACTGCGCTCCCTTGGGGTCCGCAGCAATACACACGCCAAGTGTGAAGTCGATCGAACGGTTGTCGAGAAAAACGAAGGACAGACATAAAGACAAACAGACTCCCCCAATTATAGTTAGACGTCCAACATAACTAAAATACTTCCCGACGTCGACGTCACTAGCAGAGCTGGTTTGAGTTCCAAAACGGGGGAATGGACCAATCCCAGTGTAGCGTCTGGTATCCCTCAGCTGCTTCTAATCCCTGTCCGTCTTGTGATTTAAAACAGCGAAACCTCCCTCTGAGGCTACAAGCTACAGTCCTGGAAGCACAACTGTGGTTTACTCTCCAATCCTCCCCTGCCTCGCTATAAAGAGAACTGCTTCTGTAAAGTAAGCCTCTGGGGCTCCATTGTTAGCAATGGTTTCAAGTTCAACATGAACCAAGTCGGCGCCGCACCAGTGCACCACTCTTGCCACACCTCACCTCCAGCCACACCTTTTCCCAAGGACTCTTTCCCGCTCCTCTTCTACGGCGACGAGTGCTAGTTTTTTTTTATTTCTGCCCCGTCTCTCCAGGTTCCTGACCTACTGCCCCAGCAAGAGAGTGCTGTCGGACGAGGGGCTGAAGCACGAGTACTTCCGTGAGACGCCGCTGCCCATCGACCCCTCCATGTTCCCCACCTGGCCGGCCAAGAGTGAGCAGCAGCGGGTCAAGAGGGGCAGCAGTCCCCGGCCCCCAGAGGGAGGGCTGGGCTACAGTCAGCTGGTAAGACCATCGCCACCAACACCACCACCACCATCACACACCATACAGACCTCTGGTAAATACATCCCGCCGGTAAATACATCACACACCAGACATCCCGCCGGTAAATACATCACACACTTACTGCCGGCGGGGGCTTTGTCTTTATATAATGTCTGTTGCTCTCTCGCTCTCTCTCTGTTTTCCATGATGGCCATTAGGGATTTAGGTTCCTGATGTGTTCACCAGAGGAACACAGGACGTCATGATCAGTGGCACAGTTCAGACGCTTGCCCTCTGATTCTCACTCTGAAGTCACACAGAGCGTACATTTCGGTTCATATTTTTCAGGCGCGACCCAAAGAAGGAATGGAAGTGTGTTGTTTTAACGGAGCAAAGCATACTGCGAGCTGACCGACTCCCTCTCTCTGTCTCTCGTTCCCCAGGGGGATGATGACCTGAAGGACACCGGCTTCCACCTGACCACCAGTAACCAGGGGGCTTCAGCGGTGGGCCCGGGGTTCAGCCTCAAGTTTTGAACTCAAAGACAATACTGCCCAGAGAGACGAGGGCAAAGGATCAAGGGATTTATTGTCATCTTGGTCTGCGCCGGGGCTTTGAAAATCTAGAAAAAAGCAAAACGGTGGGACTGTCGTTTGGCACACTTTGTAGTGTTCATAATTGTCCCTGGGTTTTCCTTCTTCTCGTTGCTTGGATAGTTCCAAGCTGATCCTTACTTATTTTAATTAACTGTAGCTGTAATCTTACATTTTTCAGAAAGGTGAGTTATCTTTTTTTTTTTATTTTGCTGTCATATACAGGGTCTGACATAAGTCCTTCTGTCTCCTGTAGTTTGGCACCACGTTTACTTTAATGTACTTTTTTTTACTCCCTAAGAGGACCAGATTTTAAAAGGTTGGAATGTCCTGACTGCTGGAGCTACTGTATAATGATGTATCATCAAGTGCGTTTTTCCACCCCACATAATTGTAAGAATATTTACTTTATGGCGGCCGGCCACTGTGCCGGCAGGAGTGGACCGAGGGGGGGGGGGGGGGGGGGGGGGGAGACAGACAGACAATGTTTTTGCAAGTAATAAAGTTTGAGACTTTATTTGGTCTGCCTTTTTTTTTTTTTTTTTTTAATGTGCTCTGCAAACAGACAGATGCTGCCAGAGAAGGAAAAAAAAGACTAGCAAAATCAAGCTTAAAAAAAACAAAAGCTCCTGCCTTGAACCCAGCTGGGTGGTAGCCTTCCAAAAGTGATGTCATTCTTACTAGCACTGCTCACTCTGTCTCAGTGCTTTGTTCTGCTGGGGGGGGGGGGGGGTAGGAGAGACTGTCCAGACTAGGCTTTGCCATTGGTTGCTAAAGTGTCTCCACATTATGCATTACATACAGCTGTCTATTTTGTTACTTTGCCTATTATTGCGTAGGTGGAAAATCACAGCACAGGGATAATGATATTCAATAATAATCATAATAAAAGGTGGACCAGTGTCAGCAAGATGACACAGCTCTACCTTGCGTTACTACCGTTTCTGGCACAAAGAAATACTACATTTGCATGCATTAGTTTTGCCTAGAGCCCCCCCCCCCCCAATCCCTTTTTAAGGCCCCTTTGGTGAGTTATTGCACCTGATGCGTTGAGTGGGTATGGAAAGAGGGCAGGGCTGGTTTTTCTGGGGCTACTGCTGTGTTGCTGTGTGGAGGCCAAGGCTTGGCTGTTTCTGCAGATGGTAGTAATGTGAGAGATGTCTGAGGCGTTCCATAATGAGAGTCCAGGAGCGCCACTGGTTTTGGACAAAAACCATGCTGCTTCAAATGCATTGTGGGCATCTTTAAAGTGTGCATCCAATGTAGCTGCATTTACTTGTTTATAACCTAACCTTGGACCTTTTTGTTAAGACAGTCCAGTTTATCAGTATATATAGTCTGAATCACCAGATGTAGGTTGTTGGTATAAGCCATGCCATTAGGCGACTGTTTCAGTCGGCATTCTCCCCTTCCGCTATATCTGCGTGTTACCGTTTTCAAAGTCTCTGTCCTACGTGAAACAACAATCAACAGCTAGTAACCTACACGCGGAAAATGTCAAGTTTTGACAAAGATGCAGTAAGGCAAGTCTGCTTGGTTCCTTCGGTGAATGGTTGAAAAGATATACGAAAGATATTCTGCATCCTGGGCTTGGCACCGGCCAAGACGATTGTGATTGGTTTAAAGAAATACAAACAAGACTTTTTTTCCCCTATACCAGAATGATATTGGGTTCAGCCAGACCTTTCTCCGGCGCTAAAACAAAGTGTGGAGATGGGCTCTGGCTATGCAAGATGAATCGGTAAAAACCTGAAATGCACAAAGCCCTTGTGCATTTCAGGTTTTCAAAGTTATAATTGTATAATTATTGTTGCATGTGAAGATGCATTTTAAAAAAATGAGTCGTAAGAATAGAATAGAATACGACTTTATTGTCCAGCCAAAAATGTTTTTGGCCTTACCTCAAGAGACAATAAAATGGTACATTACATACAAACATCACATAAAACAAACACATACAAATGTTTTAGTTGGATTGCAGCAGTTCATCAGGTCTTATTTTATAGAGCAATTGCAGTGGGTACAAATGACCTTTTGTAAACATTGTTTGGGTTTTAATACACCGTCCAGAGGGCAGAATCTTACCCTCTCCTTAGAGAGGGTGGCTGGTGAACTTCACTATGGCCCTATCTTCCCTGCGTCCTGCAGAGTTGTAGAGCAGTCGTTAGCAACCTTTGACTTTAGGTGCACCACTGAATTGTCATCAAGACCTTTCGCGGACCACCTCATACGCAAACGGTAAAAAATGAGCTAAAGCAAAGAGTGCCAGCGCCCCTTTTTATACACAATTATGACTCCAAGAAAGGGCATGGCCAGTGGGGAAACTGTGGAAAGAAAAAGTCAGCAACGCTGCTTATGCTCCCAGTGTGTTTATTTAGCAAACACAAATCAACACAAAACATCGATGGAAAACATTACAATGGAAAACATGATGGAATGCACAAAGTGAGACTATTTTTGAAATGACACACCATACTATATTTACTGAACAATATTGAGCCTATTTATTTTCAACTATGTTATTCTTTCTAGTATTGGAAATGCATCTATTTCAAGAATACAATCTCACGTACCACCTGCAGGTACGCCCACCATACGGTATAGAGTAGTGATTCTCAACTGGTGGGTCGTGAGGGCATTTTGAGTGGGTCGCAGACCATATGCCAAACCTTAACTACCATTTAATTTTTTTGCGTTGATTACCGCAATATTGGTAAATACTTTTTTTTTTGTGGGGGGGGGGGGGGGGGGTCGTGAATAACGACGACTGACACGTGGGTCCTGAGGTTAGACCAGTTGAGAACCACCGGTATCCAGCACTAGGTTGCCTCTGTGCGCTCTGCCCGCCAACCGACGGCCGGGCAGAGAAAGACATGGAATGCAAAGATGGAGAAATGAAAACTAATACAGAAATATGTGCCCCGGTGAATGAAAGTCCCTCCGACTATAAAGCTTGCCGTGTGTGTCGCGTCACGTGCGCGCCTCTCCGGCAGAAAGCGTCGGCGTGTCCCTCAGAAGCGCACGCGCACCCTCCAGGAGTAGTTCGTGAGTATCTTGTTCTTTTTCCTGACCACGCAGGTGTATGTGCCTTCGTTGATGGCGTTGGCCGTGATGCTGATGTGGTCCGCTTTCAGCGAGATGTAGCCTAGGTGGGAGTATTCCAACAGCTCTCCGTCTTTGTACCAGCTAAGCGGTGATGCACACAAAACAGACGCTGGGATTAAAATGCAATATCCATATTCACTGTGAACGGATAGTTTTGGTACACGGCTATTTTTAAAGGAAGGAAGAAGAAAAGAAAAACACTCACGATACTTTGCCATTCTTTGATGCAATTTTCTTCCCACATCGAAAAGTCAGCTTCCTGCCCTCGGCTACCAGTTTGAGTTTGGTCCGTGGGGGGGTGGGGGTGGAGGCCACCGTGGGGAACGGGAATTCTGGGGAGGAAAGGAGTAAAGAGGTCTTTCTCCTGCCACACCGGCCTCATGCTGTGAACATGTGGGACATCTGACTTCAGCCATCTTGGCTGGTAGAGAACCATTCGAAGATGAAAGAAAAGCCATCGACAAACACCGAGTGGTATTAGATTTACGGATATAAAATACAAATATTGAAACGGGTGTTTAATAGTGTAATGTTCTGCGTACAGTAGATTGTAGGCGTGATCTTTTTGGAGAATTGTAAACTCATTGCCAAGACCACATAGGCCTACTCTTCTAGATATCAAATGATGCATACCATTAATCGACGGAAAACAGCCATTTAAACATCAGAAAAGGTCAAGACGAGTAAGAATGGGACTTCTTAAACATACTGTAAACTCAAGACTCGGCCTCTCTTGGCATTAAGTCTAGAATTGGATAATTGCCACTAGGTCATTGTCCAGAGATCTTGTGGTAAATTCAAAGTCTGAGAATGTTAATAAGTCTGGACCAAGTCTTTCTGGTCTGCGATATGCAACAAAAAAAAAAATCACTGGGCCATCTGTATATACAGACAGCCACAGTGATTTATATTTTTGCCACAGTTGGCAGAAAACAATGATAAGGCCACAGTCACATCACTAAGACGGCTTGTTATGATCAGCCCCCCCCAAAAAAAGGTTTGTTCTCCATAATTTTGCAAAAATCCAAATTGACCTTGTGTGTCTCTAACCCTCGAGCCACAGTCTGAAATTCCAGCGGTTTTGGAGTCACTCTGGAATTTTCCACAGCTGTCTCCCAATCAACAATGGGGAACAGATTACTTCGAGCCAGGGATTGTATCCTCTTGCCTGTCTCCACACTGTCCCTTGTTACGGATGAAAGAAATGAAGAATAAACCACAACACTGTGCACTGTGATGGTGAGGAGGAGGAGGAATTTCCTGCAACGTGTGCAAGATCATGCATAATGAGAATTAGAGAATCAACCTGAAAAACTGCACATGCTAAACTCGCTGCTAACTTATCTAGGTGTTGCATGCCACAGCTCGCATTCTGTGTGTCTATCTGCCATCTACATAAATCCTATCAGCCTTTCTTTGGATTCAATTATTCCTATTGCATATTTAACAGTAATTGGCTAATCTCTCGTAACAGCCCTGGCTGTGGCCCCCACTCTTCTTCAGAGCTGAATGGCGGGGGCCGGTTGGCTCCCGCTGTTCCACTGGCAGACGGTGGTTCACAGTGGCTCTGCAGCGAGAGAGCGAGAGCGAGAGAGCGAGAGCGAGAGCGAGAGCGAGAGAGAGAGAGAGAGAGAGAGAGAGAGACCGCTCTCCCCTCTGGGCCCACTCTGCTCTCTGTCTTACCGTAACAGAAATCACAGCTGGAGGGGCAGTGCTTCTGCATGAGTCTGCGCTTGCTGTCGCAATAGCCTTTCCGTGCCCAGGCCGGACAGATAAATAAGCGGTCCAAGCATCCTGGAGGGGAGGGGGGTGGGGGTGGGAGAAGGAGAGCGTGGAGGGGGGGAGCAGATGAGTGGGGTGAAGAGAAAATAGGGAAACACGCGAGAGTTAAGCGGCAGTAACTTGAATCTGCAGCTGAAGAATTTGGCATGGTGATGTGCTTTTGCTTCCAGTAGGAACATGGACTCTCTGAAGTACGCTGTCGTGATGACAGTCAGCGTACAGTGTACACAGTGTTTATTAAGGCCACGTTGCCGTTCAGAATCTGCCTCTGAATAGTACTCCCATCTAGTCAAGCCACGTGTAAATTCAGAGTCCCATCTGAACTAAGTGATTGGTGTACTTAAATATAGCCCTCATATACACACGCTGTCTAAAGTGCTCTTTAAAATGTATTTTTTCCTCTAATTCAACTATTCCTATTGTATGAATACTTGCTATACAACCATGTTCACGTCATTTAATCTTTTGCAAAAATGAAAGTTGAGAAAGTAAGGACATATAGTAGATTTCTGCCAAACACACACACCCAAAGGGGGAGCGTGCCTGTGTATGCATGGTCACATCTTTGGCTGCTACGTTTGCACATGTACGAGGCCGGTTTCAGAGTGCAAATGTCCTGTTGCGTCTACGAGACGTACCGTATAGCCGGTGCAAACCCCACACCTCGTCCTGTGTGATCAGCTTGCGCCCTGTCAGAGTTGCGTTCAGGTGCATGATAGCATTAGGGTTCAGGGAGTGCATGAGCCCTAGGACATGGCCGATCTCGTGCACTGCCACGTGGACCAGGTCCGTCAGCCAAACCCCTGTGCAAACGGTGCTGTTTATTTTGTTTGCATGGTGAATTTATGAACTTTATATATACACACATACATACACACACACACATATATACATAATACATGTATATCATGAGATCCGGTGCATTCCTTCTCATCTGCATGTGAAATACTACCACGCAATATCTACTGTGTTATCTTCAATCAGTAGGAGTACAACACAAGTCGGGGGTTACCTTTTTTCCAGCTGTAGCGCATGTTTCCCAGAATCCAGTACTCGTTGTCGTCAAAGTGAATCTCGCCGGTGGGAGGGAAGAAGGCGTGGGCCAGTTCTCCGGTGATGCCATCGAAGCAGTGGTGCAGGTAGGACTGCAGGCAGTCTGTGTGGTTGACTGGGTAGAAACCTGCCAAGGCAGTGAGGAGATGGTATGGCTCAGCAGAACAGGACAGCTCTTTCCTCAAGGCCCACTCAAGGTGTCATCATGTTTGGGTGAGCGAACATCTAACTCCATTTTTCCAAGCGTTAATAAGGACAAAAGGAAACAATACTGAAAAAAAACAAAGATTTTGGGAAGAAGACAGACAGGAGGACATAAAGCCCAAGACATTGAGCCAAGGTTTTCCCCATGTTTTCTTAATGGGATTTTGACCTGTATATGGTTATTTCCTTCACAACATGTGCTAAAAGTCACATATACGGTGTATTTATCATGGCTATAGAAAACTAAAATGTAATACGACATTTTGGCCACTGCAAGATAACCACCACACTCGATATAAATGTTTTAATGGACTATAAATTATTGTTATTATTGGCTGCGACAGTCTGTCTACTAGTCCAACACACACACACACACACACACACAGACCACAGACTTCAAATTTCTAAAATTACACCCAATATTGCCAAATGTTCAAATGAAAAACACTGCAGGATTATTCATTATAAGCACATTATTGCTCCGTGTTGCCATGGCGAGCCTGCCTGCCATTGGTTGTGCCTGTGAGGGACATGTAGACATACCTATCTTGATGTCTGCGTCTTGGTCAGCCGGCACCTCTCTGAAGCTGAAGGGTGAGACGTCACCCCACAGGCCGAAAGCCCTGGCGATGCCGCGCCGCGTGTCACTGGCGTTGATCAAGTTGGTCGGAAATGAGAGCAATCTGCCCCCCAAAAACAATATTTGGCCTTGTGGTTATCTAAAAATCACATATTTATCTGCAAAAATAATAACCATTCCAAAACCAAAATGTTTCTCTTCACTGTGTTTCTTTCACTATGAAAGAAACACAGTGTGTGTGTGTGTGTGTAATGTGTAATGTGTATGTGTAGTGTGTGTGTAGTGTGTGCACTGGCGTAACAACGTCATGATAGGCCCTGGTGCAAGTAATTTTTTTGGGCCCCCGCGGTTTTAACGGGGGGGGGGGGGGGGGGGGGGGGGGGGGGGGGGGGGGGGGGGGGTTGTTTTTTCTTTTATCCTTCCTTCATGGGGCCCCCCTCTGGGCCCCGGTGCAATGCACCGGTTGCACCGTCGATAGTTACGCCAGTGCGTGTGTGCAATCTAAACACATCAAATATATAATCTATATATTCCGCCATTATGCCCCCTACTATCAGTGGACAATGCCTCCTTATATCTCTTGTTCTCTTGGCTTAAAGGTCTCCTATTTTACCACCAGGTGTGATGTTGATTACCCACAAGCCATGTCAAAATCTACCCTCTAATGACATCACAAGTGGGAGTGTCCACCCAGATGTATGATGGATAGATCAGCCTACCCAGCGGACTGTACCAACTGGTAGGCTGCTCTATGTATCGTACATCTGGGTGAACGCTCCCATGTGTGATGTCACTAGAGGGTAGATTTTGACATGGCTCGTAATGGCGCCAACATCACACCTGGTGGTAAAATAGGGGACCTTTAAAAGAGGGAACTGACCGCCACGTGTAACGACATGCATGCACGTATACACACAGCACAGCTAGCCCTGTGCCCAAATCTAAAACAGTCAATCCATCCATCAAAAGAGTGGCGCAGGAATGAGTCCCAAAACCCGGAAATCCGTTAGCATGTTGGCACTTCCGGTTCCCTCGTCTCGAAGTCAATGGGGGTTTTTTTGAATGGGTTTTTGGTTCGATTCCTGAAATAAGGTCTGTGGTTAACACAAGCTTAAGAGATGGTCGTGTTATGTATGCGTGTATGTACTTGTACGTGAGCTTGAACTGGTCCCACTTGAGCTGCTCCGGGGTGAGGGTGTAGCGCTTGTTCCGGGAGAGGTGCAGCACGTGCGAGCGGGCCTCCCGGCGTATCCCAATGAGCAGCACGCTGGTGTAAGCTTCTTCCTTGGACAAAGAGAGACGCTTGTTTAACCGCCTTTTTATTATTATTATCGCTATCACACCAAAACTATTATTACTTGAGACTCAATTATGTATTACTTGAGAGACTACATCTGGGCGGCGGTCGCGTGAAACAACGTCGGTAGGGACAGGGAGGATGGCGCGAGACCAGCGTTGCGCGGTGAGCGGCGCGTGAGCTCTTCTTTACTGCGGGCGTGTCACGTGACGCGCGTCGCCTTTTGACGGAAAGGTACGAGCGCACAACCGTTGATTATTTCGTTTCTGCAAATATCCAAACCTAACCCTGTTGCACTTGCAGTTGCACTTGCATGCAAAGGAAGCATTGCGTGTCGTGGAAAAGGATGGACGCCTAGACGGGCAGTAAAAAGCGCATACCACACTTTTTTTAAGTATGATACTTTTCGCAGATAGGTAAGGTCTGGTGCGCCTTTTTTTCTGAGGCAGCACATGTGACACTGGACTCATGACACCTGGATGCTATTCTGGTTTTATGGATTTTACAAAAAGGATAACTACAACTCCCTGGCACTCAGACACTATCGTAAATACACCTGGTCTGTGCAGCTTGTAATGCAATTTGTTCTGGTTTAAGCTGATATATTGCATAACATACAAGTTCATGAAATAATAAAGGATCAATGCATTATCTCTCCGAATTTAAGCTTAAATCTTATGATTTATGCTAAATCTTAAAAAAAATAAGGGGAATGGGGGTTGGGATTCTTGAGTTCATTGATTCAAAGAGTCTCTTATTAAAAGAGAGCCATGTTTACCTCTGATACTGGCACAGACATTGTGCACTCAGGCCGAGTAAAGACTGCCAATGTATGCCGATGCTGGACTTCTAGAAACAGCTTTCTAGGGCTTAGGGGCTGTCCTTAAGACACACATCCTTTTTAACCTCTGCCTTGGAAATGTGCACGCATGCTACTTTACTTAGGCTACCGAAGGGATATTTGCCATGTCAGTGTATAATACTTGTGCATTATGAGCCATCATCTTTGCTATGGGGCTGATGGCTCTTCGTTGACAGACTGAAAAGGAAATGGTGTGCATTGCAGTAAGATCACACATTCCCAAGGAGCCCAGGGGAGGTCGGGGCACCTCAAGGAGTCGTATTATGGACATCTTGTGTTCATGGCTTGGTTCATGGTTTTTTGGGGGTGAAAAAAAAGAAGGCTTAAGGCTTAATGCCTTTTAAAGAAATGGCATAAAGCTCTGAAGCACTTACAATAATCGGTGTGGGTGATGGCAACACACACACACACACACACACACACACACACACACACACACACACACACACACACACACACACACACACACACACACGTTTCTGTTTTAACACATTACATCTCATGAGAAATAAATCGTCATATCATACCTCTAATCTCCAAGAAGGAAACGCGGTGGTTTCTTGCATCCCAGCCAACACAACGCTGAGCACAGTCACAGCGGTAGCAAACGTCCAGCCGTCTTTCTTTACACTTGCGAGCGTCTGATACACCATCGTTGCGATAATCATCACCCGGACAAAAAATAAATAAAAAAAATCCCTTTAACAAAATACTTGCAAAAGGTAGATATTATTAACGCTCGTCCATGGCGTCCACCGTGTAGCGACCTCTGCGTTTTTGTATCAACTGACAAATGCAGAGACGCAGAGAGACGTCCGTCCGCTGCGCGGCTTGGGCTGCATTAAAGTTTGCAGCTCTGTTTAACTTTCTGCTGCTGCTGCTGCTGCTGCTTCTCCTCGCGGTGTCTGGAGGTTTCACGTTACTTCGGTTGAGGGGCATGGTGGGGTCAAAGTCGAGACGGTTTTGAGGACGAAAACGTCACTAACTAGATCTGCTTGATTTTCTCTTGTCCCATTTTTTTTTTCTATTTTAGTATTTTGTCTCTGTTGTTGTTATTATCGGTGGGTGTCAAATGCTCATTGGAGAATTAGGTTAAGATCTCACTTTTAATTGTAATTTTTTTTTTTTTTTTTTAATGTATTTACATATTTTACATATGTTTCTTATTATAGGCCTACAGCCGTGATTCCTCCATCCATACTTGAATATCCTTCGGTGTTTATTTATTATCTATGACCTTTGGTTTTAAAGTGGGGTGTGGGATATGCAGCGGGGAATTTTACAGAGGTGTAATAAATCAAACAGTGTGAATGTCGATATGAAAATAAATACTTGCGTTGCCTAAAAACAGTTTTGTTGAAACGACATCAATAACCTAAAAAAAGGGAAGCAAAGTCCGTATGTTACGTGTTACGTATGTTGCGCGTTTACACCACCGCCAAATATGACGTATTTTATAAACAGCCATGCTCATCATCATCATACCCATAGACACGATCCTACAGATACTCCGTATTATAAACAAGCGGAACTATTGTGTTCGGAGCCACACGTTCCGCACGACACTTTAGTGACGTTGCACGTCTGGGAGTTGTAGGAAATGGCGCCCGTCAGGTGCAGGGATAACGGTGGTCAAGCGGTGAAATACCCTCTAAATTGACACGTAGCAGCCCGGGCAACTAGCCAGGTCCGTACCTATGTTTGGATGCGGTCACGGAGATATGCTTTTGCATATGAAATAGTTTATTTTGGATGACTTAACACAGACGGGGTATGGTGTAGTGTCGGAGATTGCAGCTCCCTGTCCCCCGCTGGAAGGTTCTCTTGCTACTAGCCAGTGAGTTAAGTGCTAATCCTTTAATCTTAGTAGTTAGCTTTGTTGTTTGACCCCCATGGGTACGATGCCGTTTCGACTTGAAATATTGTTCATGTCGTGTTTTTCCCAATACATCTTCCTCTTCTAAGCTAATCACAATACTGTATTAGTTTGCAGGTAACAATGTTGCATTAGCCACAAAGCAATAAGTTGCTGTGTAAATAAGTCGACGTAGCTAATTAGCCAACCGTTTATATAGATGGCTATTTCACTGCAGTGTCGGTATGTAACGATTTTCGTTCCTATCGTTACATAAAATACTTGCACTTTAGGTGCGCTTTACTCTACCCGTCTGTGTTTCCATGATATTGTCTGTGTGTATATTGTAACATTTCGTTATCTCGTGTGTTACAGGAATCGCAGTTGGCATCGCAACATTACGGATACCCTGTGCGGACACCCTTTTAAACAATGGCGAAGGATCACAAACCAAGTAGGGTAGACACGTTTATCTTTGCTGGATCAAATGGTCACAACGGTCAACAATGGCAAGGGGGGTTGAACGACGTGGTACAAAATCACTACCATGCCGCCCACCATATGTCAAGGATGGCCCGGGTGACGTCAGACATGAGGACCAAGTGTGCTGCTTATGTGCTAGCGTTGAGGCCATGGAGCTTCAGTGCATCTCTAACACCGGTGGCCCTTGGCAGTGCCCTCGCATACAAGCTGGAGGGCTCAGTGGACTTGTTGGTCCTGGTGGTGTGTGCCGTGGCTGTGCTAGTGGTCCACGGGGCGGGGAACCTCGTGAACACCTACTATGACTTCTCCAAAGGGATTGATCACAAGAAGAGCGACGACAGGACTCTTGTGGACGAGATCCTCGCCCCGCAGGATGTGGTTATGTTTGGAGCAGTGCTGTATTCTGTGGGGTGCCTGTGTGCCACCCTTCTCTTCTTTTTATCCACTTTAAGACTTGAGCACCTAGCCCTCATTTATTTTGGTGGACTTTCCAGCTCTTTTTTATATACTGGAGGTTGGTCATATTAAATTAATCATTACATTTTACATGATCAATGTTTGCACAATCTTACAAAAAAAATGTCATCATTTAAAAAAACTAATCAAACAGTTTGGTCTTCCTCTCCCTTAGGTATTGGCCTCAAGTACGTTGCCCTGGGTGACGTGGTGATCCTGATCACCTTTGGCCCGCTGGCGGTCATGTTCGCCCATGCCGTGCAGGTGGGCTACCTCTCGGTCCTACCGCTGGTTTACGCTGTGCCCCTTGCGCTCAACACGGAAGCCATTCTGCACAGCAATAACACCAGAGACATGGACTCTGACAAGCAGGCCGGCATCGTCACACTGGCCATTCTCATCGGCCCCACGCTGTCCTATGTGCTGTACAACCTCCTGCTCTTTGTGCCCTATGTGCTCTTCTGCATCCTGGCCACGCACTACAGCATCAGCATGGCCCTGCCCCTGCTCACACTGCCCATGGCCTTCCCCCTGGAGAAGCAGTTCCGGAGCAGGTACTACGCCCGGATTCCACAGAAGACCGCAAAGCTCAACCTCCTGATGGGACTCTTCTATGTGTTTGGGATCATTCTGGCGCCGCCAGGCAGTTTGCCGTTATTGTGATTAAATTCATTTCACATTTTTATATCAATCACTCAACTTTTTTTGTGTCATGTTTTAATACAGGCTAGTTTGTGTTTTTTTCTGTATTTAAAATGCTTTTATTTGAGGAGGCTTTCAATTGCGTTAATTTATTGTCTAATTTATACACATTTAGTTTAGGTGCGAAAAACTTATGTGATATATTTTTTCTTTTTTCTTTATTTTCAGTATTGAAAAGTGCACAGTTGTATGTGTTGACTAAAATTAAATGTATTGGTGCCCTTTTCTTACAAATGCAAGGACAGACAAGAACAATACATCCAAATTCAAAATTGTATTCCTTACATGGTATGCAATGTTTATTTATTGTGGGGAGAGAACTAAAGCACAATGTATTGAATATCTTTTTTATTGTACAAATGCCAGGATTCAGCTTCTGTCAAATAAATAATAGTACAACCAGGCTATGCTTATCTTGTATATTTTCAATTTGGGGTTGTTCAGGGGAATGTGTTGGCGCTCATGGTGTCCCCCCTAGCCTAGTGGACTTGTGATCCCACTATGGAGCTAAATCACTTGCATTGACAGTTTATTAGTGCAAAGCATCCCAGCTATTAAAAGGCCAATTAGGCATGGGCTGTTGCAATAAAATTGTACATTGACCAAAATTGATCTTGATGAAGATATTTGAATGTGGCCCAGGATAAATAAAATATTTTAATGTTATCCTATGAGAGTGCTCTGGATTTTCTTTGTCCATGTAATGGCCAGATCTATTCATAGAGAGCACCTGTGGGGGGGGGGGGGGGGGGGGGGAGAAACCATTGGCTGTTTTTCAACTATATTTGAATTAGACTCAACCCGTAATATTAAAGTACATCCAGTGTGTCACATACCTCAAGAAATAGCTTTACCTAATAATTTGCTCACTATAACAGCAGGGTGCACTATTGGGCAACAATAAAACCACAGAAGGAACATCTCGCGGTCCGTCTGTACCGTCTTCCCAGCGAAGCAAGCCACCTACACAGGGCTGGGGTTAAGCGGACCATTTTTATTTATTTATGTATTTATTTTTTTTGGTCAGCTCCGTGACGAAAATGATTTTTCGTTTTCCGTTTTCGTTTGCAATTGCAAACTCGGATAGGCCTAAAAAAGGACACCGCAACGACGACAGCCGGTGCGGCCGCGCACATGCGTACTACCTGCGTCCTGCTGTGGCTCCACCACGCTCGCGCTCCTACCTCGCGCTCTGTCACCCGCGGTGATGCGAGCCAGGAGTGAGTGACGCAATGCATGGGCGTGTTATGATGGCTGGCTAGCTAGCAGCCAGCGTTTTCCCAAAAACTGCAAATACCCCCCTCGGTTTACCCAACCATTTATACCCCGAGAAAGACACCGTAACGGGGCTGTCAGCGCCGATGGCCGACGCGGTGCCCGAGCGATACTGTGCCCGGCGTTAAAACGCGTCCCCGCAAGACGGTAAGTCGTTTATTCATGATGAATATGTATATGTTGTTTTTTTACGAGGCTATATTTCTGCTAGCAAAATATGGTTCAGGCTAGCGGTATTTCTATCTAGCACATCGCTAGCCAAGTCGTCAGAAGCAGAATGGAGACTAGATTGCTTTTTTTGTATTTATTTTTGTATTGATTGGTTTAATTTGTTGTATTATTCAGTCGCACCCACCGCGTACCGCCTTGTCGGCATACATATGAGCGTCGCATATGGCGTTGGAGACGTTGCTTTCGGAGCGTTTTGCGTGCATCTCCGTTGCCGTCACATTACCGTGATCTCAGAGAGAGACACACATTTTAGAGAGTGAGACGCCAGTGCGATTATAATCAATAATAATAAACGCACGTATCTGCGTGAACCACGGACCGTGTAACGATGGGAGGATCATGTCGGATTGGGGGGGGGGGGGGGAGAAGTTGTGATTACGTGTTGGTTACCCGGTAACGTCGCCCATCGCCCGTGACGACCGACGAGTAACGCCGTGATACGGTGATGAGTGTCAGACTGATGCTTCAGGCTTGTTGTTGTTGATGGGGTCTGGACAGCAGAGGCTTCACATCCAATGCATTTGTAACCTGGGCCATTTTTTTTTTGGTTTCTTTGTATGGCAACACCCCCCCCCCCCCCTATCTCCACATATAAATGTGTTGCCCCCCGCCCCCCAGCTGCTTGATCTGCAGCTGACAGCAGTCCCCAAAACATGTTGGCCTGCAACAACATTGTATTTATCTTCTGATTTTGGACATGGGTATTGGTGCAGTGTCACTGCCTCTGTATGTTAACATGCGTCTAAGGGCATATGTTTAATTTGGCTCTGCAACATCAGAACTGGTCCACTTTGGTGAATTGAACCAGTCAGTACTCAGTTGTTGCCTAATATCCATGTTTCCTTATATCGTTTTACTTTTTTTTTTTTTTTTTACGTATTTATTTATTTAGTATATAATTTAGTTTATTGATCAGCTGCATTTGACTATCTTACTTCCTCTTTAGGGCTTATATAAATGCAGTGTTATTAATGTTTGTATTTATTTGTATTGTAAGCTATGCAGTTTTATTTGTATTTAATTTAGTTTAATTTTATAGGCATTTTGTAACAGTATTTTACTTTTTAAAGGGTTATGCATATATTTTTTTATTGCACTTTTTAACAACAATGTAGATTTATCAGTGGTACTGTAAGGTAGTTTTTGTGGGTACACGTTTTTACTTTGGAGCTATCTTCTTCACAGTGCCAGTTATTTTTGTATTATTGTCTTTAAAATATTGTACTGGTAATGTCTCTAAGGTGATGTCTGTCAAATTTTAATTATCATAATAAATCATGACAGGAAATTAGATAATGATACAAAGAATGGTTATACTACAGAACACGTCGTGATGATTCTTGATTTACCGATGTATTTTAAATCAGCAAATGGTATTTTCCTCATGCTGGGATTGTATGCCTATTTAGAGTTGTATGAATGGATGCACAGTCTTGTCTTTATCTAGTCCAGACTGACAGTCTAGGCTTTGTTTAGCCCCGATCACAGAGCAGATCAGCAGACTTCATTACATAAGTTGCACTGCATTTACACTACTCTCTTTTCACTTCATTTTTTTAAGTTGTCATTCAAGGAGTGTGTGTGTGTGTGTGTGTGTGTGTGTGTGTGTGTGTGTGTGTGTGTGTGTGTGTGTGTGTGTGTGTGTGTGTGTGTGTGTGTGTGTGTGTGTGTGTGTGTGTGTGTGTGTGTGTGTGTGTGCAAATCCAGTAAGAATGAAATTGTTGTTTTGGCTGGATACCGTATACCATTGTTCATATCTCGCACAGCTTTGGCCAGATTGAAAAGCAATTGTTCCAGGCTATTATATACACTACTGCGTACTTGACTCCAAGGCCCAGAGGATACTGCTTATATCAACTGACAGTATAAATTGTATAATGTAAAACAAAATTTGCGACCTCGTTCATCAAAGCCCCCTATTACCCCCATCCCCCATATTTCATTGTAAACATATGCTCTCGGTGCATTCAGCATGCATACATGTTGTTGACTGTGCTGTCAGTGAAGACGGCGCCTCCCCACTGTCGGCAGCCAGCAGTGGCTTGAATTTCTCCTCTAGTTCCTAACGTCCCTCACGTCGTCTAGTTCCTAGCTGTCGGTTCTCATAGCCCACATGCATCCATGAGCAGAATTTCCACTCCTGGACACCAGTCCCACAGCCCAGTCCCAGTGTGTGTGTGTGTGTGTGTGTGTGTGTGTGTGTGTGTGTGTGTGTGTGTGTGTGTGTGTGTGTGTGTGTGTGTGTGTGTGTGTGTGTGTGTGTGTGTGTGTGTGTGTGTGTGTGTGTGTGTGTGTGTGTGTGTGTGTGTGTGTGTGTCCCCTCGTAACCTCCCCCCGTTAGTACACTTCCATGTAGTACACTGAACACTATGTACTTCGACAGGGTAGTGTTTACACGGCCCTTCTTCTTCTTTTTAATGGCGAAGTGGAACCGGGTAGAACATTATCGGCAACATTTGGCCGCCAAAATATCGGCCGGCTTGTTTGCTCACTTGTCTAGTCAAAATCAATAAAAATTAACATTGTGTTAAGTTGACCGCCATTATGCACTTATGAACTATAAAAACCAAGTGTATGTATGGAAGTACGCAAATTGAGACACAGAATTTGTCTTTGATTTGCGAGTGGGCTCTGCTAGGCCTACCTGCCATATGTCTTTACTGTCTTTCAATGGGATGCCTACCTTAAGCGGCTGTGTGTGTATGTGGTGCTCTTCATACCGGTAAACCTGTGCAACAGGAGTGGGTTCAGGCACTGGCACATTTTTGTGGTGTTCTTTCAAAAGGGTCATTGTGAACAAGTGGGAGACATTGTCGTCATACATGTATACAGTGAGTCACATATATGTACAGCCCGTTGAAAGGGTTAGGGACAGGACTAAGGCTAAACCTGCTGCTACATTTTAAAGTTGTGCAGCCTCATAACTGTTTGGGGAGGGGACTGTGAGGTTTTCCGGAACAATCCACCGTTCCATGGAGGGGGACATGTTTGGAAATGTAATTCAACTTCAAAGTAAAAGGAAGAAAGGTTTTCACCTGGCAAAGACTTGACTCAAGTGCCTCAATATTGACAGAGAAGGCGATGTTTATCTTGTGGTCTTGATTGATTGATCTAGCAGTCAGCCAATCAATCAATTGATCAAGCTCTTTGTAATGCCAGCCCATAGTGTCAGCAAACAATCAAAGCACCCATTCTAGTCTTTTCTATAGAACAGGTCAAGTGTCAACTGTCTTTGTGGCGGTTTACCCCTGCCACACACCTTTTGCTGGGGCCCTCTGACACAGGACACAGGTTCAGGACCAGGTTGCATTTGAATACATTTATTGGAGATGGTGAGATGTAATACGCTGAGCAGATGTAACATGCTGCCATGACAGAGGCTTTCTCCTGAGTGTGTGTGTTGATAGCTGGTTTATCCTGGGTGCCATGACTGCTCTGCACCACAGGTCTGCAGCCCCAACCAGACCCAGAGTCTAATCAGTCTGACTCGGGCCACTCCAAACACACTCCACATACCCCCAACATCAAATTGAGGCTGGGGAGAATCGCCAGCCTCAGCCTACTTCCCCATCCAAACAAACAGAAAAACTACAAACTGGACTCTCAACATGGTTACCATACCTACACAAAACCTGGACTCTTTACAGGGTTGCCATACCTAAAATAACACCTCCATCTACACCTCCCTAGTGTCACACACCAACCCCACCCTCCCCCTACATCCTGGAGAACGGAGGCCTGGGGCTGCTGCCTCGGCAGGCGGAGGTGTCTCTGGGCTGGCTGTTTGCAGGGGCTGGCTGGATGGGCTTGGAGGAGGCCTGGCAGCTGGGCCGCGGAGGTAGCTCCTCGGAGGGCCTGGAACAGCCCTCAGTAGGTCCCCGCCCTCCTCCACCAGGGCGACGGTGCACCATGCACCATCTCCTCCTGCAGTATGGGTCTTGGACTGCTGTGCTGGCTGGCGGGGGTTCGGCTAGACCTGGGCTGCGCCAGGCTGGATCCGGGGGAGGCTAGCCGTAGACGGTTGCCCATGGTGGTTGCTGCGCTGCCTCCCCGCTCCTCCGCTGGCCGTCGCTGCCGTTCAGGAGGGCTGGTGCTGAGGTGGCTGTCCATGACCACGGCTGGTGGCTCCAGAGCGGGTTTGGGGAACCCTTCCATGTCCCTTCCTGGTCGGAGAAGCCCCATATTGGGTTTACCGCTGCCACATACCACCTTAGTGGCTTTTGCTGGGGCCCTCCGACACAGGACACAGGTTCAGGTTGCGTTTGAATGCATTTATTGGAGATGGCGAGATGTAATACACCGAGCAGATCTAACATGCTGCCATGACAGAGGCTCTCCCCTGAGGATGTGTGGTGATAGCTGGTTTATCCTGGGTGCCATGATTGCTCTGCACCACAGGTGTGCAGCCCCACCCAGCCAGAGTCTAATCAGTCTGACTTGTGCCAGGTGAGGCTGTAAACCAGCTATCAACCAGACACACTCCACATACACTCCCACAGTCGTCTTCTTCAATCTTTTCGAAGATGAACACCGGCACTATCATCAGTGTGTTTTTGTGTGTAGAATAGAACTGTGCTTTCCTGATTGTGAACATGAAGCAGCCAACAGGGTAGGTTTAAAAAGTACAGCTCCCTCTAAAACAAAGAGCAAAGTCCATAGCCAAAAACAAATATTTGGTATCTTCTGGAAAAGGGGTCTATTTCACCATTACAGGGCGACTGAGTGAGTATGTGCGTCACATTCTTCTCGCCTGCTGCCACATTGCGAGCCTGTTGCTACAGCCGTGGCCACTCGCATGGGGCTCTGCCACCCGGGAATACAACTACCAAACATGTTCAGAAGTGGCCTGAAGATTGTGGGTCGTGAGTACTGTTTTCAATTTCAAAACAAAGGAAATTCCCACCGGTGATAAATTGTTAGTCAAATGTAGCTTCATTTAGTGTATAGATACGCATATACTGATGTCTTGTTTATTTCATAAATAATTTGACTCAATTGGCCCAGTCATTTAATAAAACTGGACTAAGGTCAGTGACATTGTGAAATGCCATTGTCATTCAAATGTATTTGGGCGCTGTGATTCAAATATTTTTGATGGTTATTTTTATGCGATCATTTTCTACATGTGGAGTTGTGAAGAGCCAAGTTTGATAGGAAGCAGTAACATAATATAGGCCAACCATTCGCTGTTATTTTACAGCTAGTCATATTTTGAATTTATGGGAATACATGATAATGTCTCACCATAATAACACATGTCCAAATGACAATACATGTGTTGAACACTTAAAATGAGCTGTGAAATAAGGCGATGGAGGGGTTGCTTTTTTGGCCTGTTGCCCACTCTGATGAAATCACAGTGTTGACACAAAGTGCTGTTTACACAGAATTTATATTGATTTTCCTGAGCACCCCCTTGACTACCAGATGTTTTTCCGGCCCTGCGTCAGCTCTGGTCCGGCTGCAGCAAGTTCTTACTTGTTGTTTCTGCCATTCACAGGGGCCCTGAAATCTTAATTTCAGCACCCAGACAGTTGTTTGGTCATATACACATATTTCATACACATATGAAACAGGATTTAGCATTTAGGTATTCTTGCAGTGTAAATTCACAATCACTGGCTTGTGTTGTTTGATGTTGAAACGGTAAAGGCTAAAGACGGCAGTTTTCATAGGCTGGTATACACGCTATGCTTCGAGTACTGAATGGCACTTGAGTCAACTACAGAACTTACAAACTAAAATTTTACGATGCTTTTGTTTGACTTTAAGTCAAGCCAATTTAATTTGTATATCCCTTAATACCAGTTACAGTCTCAAGGGGCTTTACATGCTACATTTTATGACACCCTCCTAACCGTAGCCCCCCAAAGAGCAAGGTCCCTTAATTAGCAAGAAAGAAACCTTGAAGGAATGCAGAAAGAAGGATCCTCCTTCTAGCAATGGTTAGCCATAATGGACATTTATTCCATTGTATTTTATTTGTTTATTTAACAGCAGCAATGGACAGTCATTGACGGCCCCAGAGTTAGCTAGATTGCTAAATTTAATCAGCAGTCCCTGGGCAGGCAAATCCACAAGATAATTATCACATCACATGTTATAATTCAGACAGGGTTACAGAGATATAATGACATAATGGTAGCATAACAAGCTAAACAGTTTAAGTAAAATTAAATGGTTCAAGAATAGAAATGTGTCCATGGTGGTGTAGAGTTGCTGGCTAGTGAGGAAGCTGACAGCCAGGCATCATGAGCAGCAATACTAGAACAGAGACATAGGTGGACAAGGAGCATACAGGAAAAACCTCTACTCTAGTACCTATCGGCAGCAAGAGTAGGCTGGTTTTTGGCTAGGCTGGTTCTGGCTAACGGGTCAATTTTATTTTTAATGAGAAGCTGAGGGACACTCCTAGGAGCCAAATGAGATAGTAAAAAGATGGGATTTAAGTTTAGATTTTAATTTATCAACAGTCAGCTTCCCCGATTACAGTTGGAAGATTGATAACTGATGAGATCAGAGGGGCCAAGAAGGACGTTAGGGAAAAAATCTTAAGTTCAGTCTTTTCTCTATTGGAAAGCAGCAGCAGGAGAGCAAGATTTGCTTTCGTAATCTTTTGTTTGTTGTTGTTTGTCCTTTCATGTGCATGTGAAGGAACAGTCAAGGAACCGCTTGAGAGTTGAATAAACGGAGGTAGTGGCAATGTTATTGATCTTCTACTAGTACACATCTCGTCTCTGAAACAAAGAGTGAACTGAAGAAGCTCAACCAACAGCACTCTTGATAGACCTAACTTTTATCAGTGTAGCTATTACCACTATTTTATATGCGCAAAATAACAGTTTTATAAAAACAACACCTGAGTGTTATACATACCAGATAACAAAGCCATTCAGACTACTGCATGGATTTGTTATTTTGATTGTATTTATCACATTAGATCAAGTAAGGATAATCAAGGATACAAAAAATGGAACTTGATGAAAGCAACCATCAAAATAACACAATAAGACCATGACGTCCTCTGCATTGATCATGGTTACCCTATGGTTTTTCTTTATTCTTCTAAGCATAAAGGCTCCAAGGTAGAAGTCATATTATGTTCATACATTTTTTTGTCTCTTTCTGAACCATGACTTCCATTGATGTCAATCATGGTTATTCTAGGCATCGCTATGGAAAGACTGGATTTGCAGCATTACTAGGCTGCAATGGCACGGTAACAAGATGTAGATTAACCAAGTTATAGAAGAGTCCAGTTGTCATTCATGGGCCTTGTCTTCTGTTGTGTTGATGGAGGACATAAGAGGCTGTATATCTGCACTGGCCGCTGATAAGCTCACCTCCCAGCCTTTGCTGACTCAGTTCTCCGGAGCTTTTATACCACAGCTTGGTTCTGGTGGCCGGTCGCATCTAGTCTAAATGCCAGGGGGGGGGGGGGGGGGGGGGGGGGTGTGTGTGTGTGTGTGTGTGTGTGTGTGTGTGTGTGTGTGTGTGTGTGTGTGTGTGTGTGTGTGTGTGTGTGTGTGTGTGTGTGTGTGTGTGTGTGTGTGTGTGTGTGTGTGTGTGTTTTAAGGTGTGTACCGGTATGTATGAAGTATGTCGTCCTAGGGAGTACGTGTGTGCCCGTGGTGCTAGTATGTCAGAGCTTGATGAATGCATGAGGGCGTAGTAGTGCCAGTCAAGCTGCTCCCTCCAGAAGAATGTCCAAAGGCCGGAGAGATGGATGAAAGGATGATAAGAGAGATGGATGAAGGGATGAGAAGAGAGATGGAGATGTAGGCATGGACATTTGGATAGCATTAGTCCTTTTATCAGACATCACTGTTGAATACTTTGAGGTGAATTTCAGCTATCTGATATATTGTCATAAACAATGATATATTGTCATAATAACTCACCCACTAACTCACCCAATATGTAATTTCATCCAATATTTCATCCAATAATCATAATGGTGTGCTCATGTAATTCAATTGTGCTTAAATCATACTACCACTACTACCACTACTAAAGGTTTTCTGTTCTCCCTGTAGTGAGTCCTCACCTGTTCCTGGAGCCGCCCCTGGAGTCGCCCCAGCCCCAGCGTCCCCGCCGGCCCAGCGGCCCCAGCAGGCCGGGCCCCAGCAGGCCGGGCCCCAGGCCTCAGCCCCCGCGCCCCGCCCCCAGGGCCGCTCCCAGCAGAGGCGGCATGGAGGTGGGCATGCGCGTGGTGCGCGGCCTGGACTGGAAGTGGGGGAACCAGGATGACGCCGAGGGCCACATGGGCACGGTGGTGGAGATCGGCCGGCAAGGCAGCACCACCACACCTGACAAGACGGTGGTGGTGCAGTGGGACAGCGGCACGCGCACCAACTACCGCACGGGCTACCAGGGAGCATATGACCTGCTGCTCTACGACAACGCCCAAATTGGTGAGCTGCTGCGCCCTCCGACCTTTTGCTGTATTTATTTAGTTGTCATTTTATTTTGTATTCAGAATTTGTTGTGATGTGTTTTTGTTTCTAATTAGGGCTGGGCAGTACTATATCGATATCGTGATACGTATAGACTATTGTGATGTGGCGTAAGGGTTGTCTTTCCTGGTTTTAAAGGCTGCATTACAGTAAAGTGATGAATGATTTACCAGAAAACAGGCTAAATTACATGTTTTGGCCATATCGCCCAGCCCAATCTCCAACGTGTCTTTATCTTGCACGTGAAAGGTCATCATGCTATTGAATGTAGAGAATGTCCTCTGGTTTGGTTTCATTTTGGACTTCCCATCTGACCGTTGGCCATCCCACGCTGGCTTTCATACTTGAGTGACACTGACTAATGCTGCATTAAATTCTTCAGAAGCTTAGTGCTTTTAATCGAGGGCTGAAATAATACAGAGTACGTACAGCACTGAAGTGCCAGTACATTATGTATTTTCTCCTTGGCTGTTGATGTGCTTGGTTTAATTCATGATGTTAATACTGATAGTAACATTGTATTGTTGAAGTATTCCTAACTTTAATTTAATAATATTAATAATAAATTATTAATAAATACAAAAATAACATTTGGCAACCGACTTAAAAGCCTGGTTTAGGCAAAACTACGGTGAGTATTATACAGGGTACACATGGAGGTATTCAAAGGTATTAGTAAGGTCAAAAACATCAATTTAAGGTATTTATCTGAAACCTGCAGATAAAATACCTGTTATACCCGTGCTCAAAAACGTCAGGTTTAAGCCGGTTTACCTTGGTGTTTTCACATCCATCTGAACCCTCCTCCTCCTCCCCTAGGGGTGCGTCACTCCAACATCATCTGCGACAGCTGCAAGAAGCATGGCATCATGGGTATGCGCTGGAAGTGCAAGGTGTGCTTTGATTACGACCTCTGCACCCAGTGTTACATGAACAACAAGCACGACCTGAGCCATGCCTTCGAGCGCTATGAGACTGCGCACTCACAGCCGTGAGTACTTCCCCTTTAACCACGTCATTTGTGTTACTTCTTTACTCTTGAAATCCAAATTAAAAGGTCATTTTAACTGTGTCGCACTATCCAAACCCACTATTTTTGTTGGTGCTTACACACATGTCTCAACAACGCTAAACTCTGAAGTTCAGATTTTCAATATAAAGTGCATTAAGGATTAAGGATCAGGCTCAACATTCAACTGATTACATTCACACAATATAACTGACCTGTGTCTGAGAAGATACACTGAGATTAGGGCTGTTCGATTTAGCCCAAAAATAAAATCTCGATTTTCTTCTCTCAAAATCCGATTTTCGATTACGATTACGATTATTTTGTGAAATAACAAAAGACAAAGAAATTATTTCAAATATGCTGTTTATTGAACATTTTCCCCATTGGGCTTTAAACATTTCTCTGATTAAACCAGAAATGAATGAAAAAAGTGCAAAATTATTTTTGTAAAATAAATAAAGCTTGAAGAATATACGTTAAGTAAAATAAGGCATTTTCGAAACTAAACTGGGTCTTTACAAGCTAAATAATAAAGTAACCCATGAATGAACACACATAAACACACAGTCTACCATCGACACACACACACACACACACACACACACACACACACACACACACACACACACACACATTTCACACAAACACATAAACACACACATTCTACCATCGACACACACACACACACACACACACACACAAACACACATAAACACAGTCTACCATCGACACACACACATTCTACCATCGACACACAAACACACACACATTTCACACACACACACACACACACACACACACATACACATTCTACCATCGACACACACACACACACACACACACACACACATTTCACACACACACACACACACACACACACATACACATTCTACCATCGACACACACACACACACACGGTCTACCATCAACACACACACATACACACATTTCACACATTTCACACACACAAACACATTCTACCATCGACACACACACACCTTCTATCCACACACACACACACACACACACACGGTCTACCATCAACACACACACACACATTTCACACACACACACACACACATTTCCCACACACACACACACACAAGTAAATAGCCACGACTTTATAAAACTCCTCCGTGATTTTCATGTACTCGTCGTAAAACGCGCAACACATAAAACTCACCCGCCGGGACCAAAACAAATATTTTAGACTCAAAACTCAACATGGCCGCTCTTGAAGCGCGCGACGCATAAGTTATACTAGGTGCGAAATGGGTTTCCCTAAAAAGTCACCCGCCGTTCATATAACCGTGAATAACACAACGGACTTGCTCTTCTTTTTAGCAACTAAATCCAACGCCGACATGTTTGTTTACAATGTGCCGTAAAGCCATGTGGTGAGAAGTGGTCAGAGGCGGAAGTAACTACGGCAAAGCAGCTCAGCGGGGCTGTGGCGTAATTGCGTTAGTTGAAGTGAAAAATCGATTTTACGAGTTTCACGTTTTCACATCTTCCTAGTTACATAATCGCGATTAAGATTTAATATCGATTAATCGAACAGCCCTAACTGAGATATGTAGGTAGATTTTGCTGATGCATATATGGTGTTGACAACAGGGACAAGATGTCGTTTGAAACCATGAAGAGGGTTACCCTGCTCGCGGATACCTCTGCTAGTACAGCCTAGCAGCGACCAAATCAAATACAAACATCAGACTGAAGTCAAACTTGAGTATAGGAAGCGCACTCACAAACACCTATTTACTGTGGTTGTGTGAACTAAGGCATGCTGAGGTTGTTTATTGGCATGTTGGACGGGCCATGGAGGCATTACAGTGAAGCCAACAAAATGGTGTGCTAGCATGGCAAGGCATTATGTACAGCTTCTGTCCAAGTTCCCATGCACGTGCTACACGTTTCAATATTTTCAGTGAATCAGGTCATTCTGCAAGCGTTGTTAAGCCTGTAGAAGCTTAACAACAGCATCTCTTGTAAACACATGGTGATGGTGCTGCTGATCATGTTTTCAGGAATAGCCTAGATGAGATCCAACAGCATATGGCACTCAATTGACCGTATTAGAATTGCATGGGGCTTGCCTTGTACATCAGAATGCATCATGGGATTTTTTTGTTGGCGATACTCCACCATTTTGAGAGGACTCACGAGATTAAAAAAATCCTGAAAAATCCTAAATCACTGTAAATATACCATAACCTTGGCTAATGAAAACTTTGTTTTGCCACGTCTCGCATGAGAAACACATGTGGTTTAAAACACATCAATGTCTCCACATAATGACAAATCATGTCACGATTATTTACTAAACAATGACCAAAAAAACATTACTACTAACATAATAACTAACATTACAATGTCTATGCTTCCAAAATGCAGGCTGTCATTGCAATGTGACATTGCGATGTAAAAGTCCAATTGGTGGAATATTAGAGCCCTATAAATTGGATAATATCACAGCCAAATGGGCTTCTTACTAAGCGTATGTACATTTTGCCTAACCACCATCATGTTGTCAGTGTCCATAACAGTATATTTTACAGTATGTACTTTCACCATTTTAAATACATTTTAAATACATCAGGGGCCTCATTTATAAAGGTCTCTGCGCACGCAAATGTTGCGGAAACAGGGATGAAATGTGCGTACGCATCTTTCACCGCCAACGTCGTGATTTATAGAAAAAAACCTTGCGGAAAAGAGTGCGCAGTTCTACGCATCCTTTCACCCTGGAGTAAAGCTCCCGCAAAGTTTTTCAAACAGTGAACTCCGGAGACGACCACAGGAAGAAGGTGGCGGTAATGCACTTATGTGTTTGCAAACCGCCAATAACGCCAAAAGAAGAAGATGCTGTAATCCCCGGAGCTCATTGCGGTCCCAACGCACATTGCGCACCACATATGAGTTATTTATTCATTTATATATTTATTTTATGAAAAGCACCCATTATGAAATATGAATTAAAGCAAAATTATGTTCAACACACTACAGCCCTTTCAAATCTCGGCCAGACCAACTGCGTCACTTAAACATTTAAATAATGAGCTTGATAAATAAGCCACAAAATAGACTTGCGTTGGTCTACTTCATTTAGAAGCACTTCGATCTCCGAATCCGAAAAACGCGCTTTCTTTTTAAAAGGTGCATCCATTTTTCCGTCTAATGATTGGTCAGAAAAGGCTCCTTCCTACTTATAAATATTAAATTATTAATTAGCATTGACCTTTTAAGGACTATTAAGGGATGGACTTGGGAGGAGCAGAGCGCTCGTGCACGCACGCCAAATTAGACGCACGTTGGTATTTATAACGAGAAGAGTGCGTACAGGTGTGCGCAGCAAGGTTTTATAAATCGGAATGTTTTTGTGCGTACGCACATTCTGAGGTTTGGGCGTACGCAATGTTCTACGGAGGGTTTCACGCAGAGGTTTATAAATGAGGCCCCAGGTGACTGGATCTGCTACTATAGTAGTCTGATTTTAAAGCGTTCACAAATTGACACGGAAAGACAGATGCGTCCGTGCAACCCATGAACCTGAACAGAGCTCAGACTGATTACACGGAATACCTTATTTCAGACACAGGAAAATTATTTTGCTTTGCTATCGGGTGCCTGAATGTAATATGGGCAGTTAAAAGTGGCTGTGAATGTGTCTCAGGCATTCGTTCTGCAGGTGAAATGAAGCGTGTGGACTGAATCTGTGGCCATGGTTGAAGAGGACAACTCGTGAATGGCTGTTTGATGGTACCAGCAAAAACTGCTCAGTTCAAGCTCACTCCTGTTCAAATAGTGGTGTTCATGTACTTGAGACAATGCGGCTGTTACACAATAGTAGGCTTGTTTCCTTTACAGACATAGAAGCGCCACTAGCAATGTTTCTCATCCGCTTTAAAAAAAATCCTGTTTTGCATTTTATGTTGGAACAAAAATCCCACTCATTATGGGAATACATTTCAATACTCAAAGCTGCTGTAGGAAACATTTTCATGTTCATGCATGTGCTCAATTCAACTGAATGGTAGAACAAACTAAGCAGAGACACTGAAAACCTAACCCTAAATGCTCCTATATTCTTAAACAAAAAGCATTGGCTTTTGAAATGCTGTCGAATGTGGGAATTTGGACAGGGTACAATATAGTCACTGACTGGTGGCGGTGAGATGAGACGCAGTCATTCGCTGTGTGTTGTTGACCCATTGCAGGCAGCAGTGTATTGGGGGGCATGTGGGAGAGTTTGACTAGTTTGGCTGCCATTGTGTCTGTGCAAACAAGCCAATTCAGATTTCGTATATCTTAAACAAAGGGGAAAAAACAAAATACAAACTTGTTTCTGTAGGCCAGTAACATTTGTCAACGACACAAAAGACATTTCCATTTATTGGACTGTAACCGTGCTATAGACAGAAAGGAATAGTTTTGGCAATGTTTGTTTTATGCTAACCCAATCTAATGTTCACAACAATGCCCCTTTACAGATGATAGGGTGGGTAGGATATATAAGTTAGTAAGCTGTACCTGTCTAACAGAAATTAGGTGAGGTTTGCATCTGCTTTCAAGCCCTTCAACGGCAACAGCCATGCACATTTTTATTCTTGGTTTGCACCTTGCCCTCATATTTTCCTTTTCATCGTATTGGGTCCTGCTTTCGTTTGTTGACAACTCCCTCGCTAGCTGCCTGCTTGGGGATGCAGTTGCACATGCTGAATGGTTTCAACAGATATAAAACAAAAATTATAATATGACTAAATATACTAAAATAATCATATAAAGAGATGGAAATTATTAGTAGAGCTTTTTGTTATCTTTTGCCTTCGATTAAATGAAACGCCTGCTAAATATGTTAATTATTAAAACCCTTCTTTATTAAAACAATTGACCCCCCCGCTTGCCGCAACCTCTTATTTAGATGGCCGCAACTGACTCGTGGGTGAGCCACCATGGAAAACAAGATCCTGGGGAGAACCCCCTTGAACAGAGAGGATCAATACATATTATTATTATTATTATTATTATTATTATTATTATTATTATAACAACAACCAGTTAGTTCAACAGGATCCAAGATCCTGGAGAACCCCCTAGAACAGTAAACACATATTATTACAACCAGTTAGTTTAAAGTCTGTCGGTCTTGCTGATTCTCACACTGGACGGCAGGTGTCATAGTGCTACCAGAGAATGTCTAATAAGGAGAGAAGTTCCACTCTCGGTTTACTTCCGGGTTCTGAACTGTTGCAGTTCCCCTCTGGTTCCATGTGAGGGCGCTCACATGGTGAGTGCAGAATGAATGGCGGTCTATGGAGCTATACCCCTCAAACTCCACTTTTCTCAGGATATAATTTTTTGTCTAGTAATTTGAATGTTGCTTTCGAAAGGGGACGCAAAGAAATTACACATTGCTGGGTGTTAGATTTTTTAGAGTCACTTATTTGCTTTAAAAAAGTATTTTAAAATGTCAATGACGTCATACTCATCTTACGACCAGAGATACTGCTTTACGGCAAGCCTCTCCCTTTCCCTCAAGGCATCGATAACACAGCAGTACAAACATAACGATACGCAGATAAAAGTGCCAGCAACCAAAAGAAGTTGCTGTGTTAAAAAAAGAAGAACTTGGGCGAAATTGTCCACCATAACATTGTGGTCCCGCTTCGGATGTCAAGATGCCATCAAGCAGATCTCTGGTCGTAATCAGTCCTTCACTAACCAATCAGCGTTCATTAGCAGAATGCTAGCGTGTTATGGGCAACAACAACTCGTCCTGTAAGAAATCGAAAGGACATAAGTACTCGTTCATTCAACTTTCGATCTATAACCTATGTTGAACTTGTAAGAACTACAATCAAATCGGAGTTTTTTCAATGAGAATCAGGTGAAAGAGACACATTTAGCCGTGTAGCTCCATCTGCTCCCATTCATTCTGCACTCACAGGCGATCGCCCCCAGTGGAGCTCTGGTGGAACTGCAACCAGAATTCGGTACAATGGGACTTAATAGGGAGTGGACAGGCTCTCCGTAGACGGGCTCTGGTGCTACCGAAGTAATCAAATAGTAAAAAAAAATCTAATCCGAATACTAAACGACCAAATGATAATTTGGTTATTGTAATATTTGGGGCCAGCCCTAAAGCAGAAAATCAACATAATACTAAATACGACGTCTTTGATTTGCAGCAGTCGACCTGAACGCGCCACTGTGAAGCTAGCGCTAATGTGAAGCTAGCGCTAATGGGAGCGAAGACTTCCTGTCATTTCTCATAAAATAAAAGCAGTTATATTTCTTGTAATAATCTTAAAAACAGTGAATTACAACCACTGCATACTTTTTGCGTCATGTCCAGCCATGTACATGAAGAACAAGAAGAACAAGAGAACGTCTAGCTTTTATTTTTTTTGATTTGAGCCAACTTTATTGTACTGTGACAACAAAATGCAGTTTTAGTCTTTTTTTATACTCTGTGTTCAGACTCAGAGAACAAATAAAACCATTACATTGATGCTGAAACCTGGCTGTGTAGAACTACTTTTTTTCCACACAGAAAATTGATCAGGAATCGATAAAGAATCGGATCGATAAGCAGAATCGATAATGGAATCGGTATCAATAGAATCGTATCAATTCCCATCCCTACCTACCTATCTACTGCAGCATTCATTGATTTGTTCTTTCTTTTTCTTTTTTTATCGTTGTCCTTGTAAAAATATAAACGGAAGCAGCAGTGACTTCACACATTGCTATAATTGTAACAATCATGGTCATTGAGACAATCTAGTCTTTGTCATCATGCTCCTGCTCCCAAAGCATATCACATTTCTTTTCACATATTTTGCTCAAGTCAGTAAACAAACAGTCATCACATGAAAATCATATTCTCACTGGGCTCCTCTTTGCTTATTATGCATGGTACAACACACAGTACTCTTCTCTCTCTCTCCAAGATGGAGCAACTCCTCTTTCTCTCATATCAACATACATTTCATTAAAAACATTGCTGTGGTGCATTATATAAGGCTTTTTTTAAATTTTGGACTTTGGAAGGCAATGGAAGGCAAATGGAAAATACTGTTGACATTGAATCATTTTGCTCTGTAACAGTGATAATAATCAGAGAATTGGGAACAATGTATGACCTTCTGTACTGTTAAAATATTATATTTTAACAGTACTACAGCACTACTAAACTAATGGGTGAAAATAAAGAGCCAGGCTAAATGGTTATTTTCAAATAGTTATTTATTCATTAGGAACTTCTTTATCCTAATGACCGTGTCAAACATAACGTAATACCTTTATTTTATGAGAAAGGTATTTAGGACTGCACCGTCCAGTTTGAGAAAGGAGAGCCAGTTGTGCCATGTAGACGACACGTCTTGTATTGTAATCATAGCGGATTTAACCGGATTACCATCGTAACATTGTCACATGACCTTGGTTTATACACACGCGGGAAATTAGCTCAGATATGATCTTTATTTTTGTATGATTATCGCAGTCCAACATTTTTAGTTAAGTATCTTGCATATTACATAGTACAGAGGCATGCGTAGTTTCATGCTGAATTTACCGTGGCATATGTGAGCACCATATGTTTATTGGTAGAGGAAACCAAAGAAAACGGGGGGAGTCACAACTTTACACTTGGTAGAAATACACTGGCTGCAGAGGAGCCGATGGGGTAAACATGTAGACTAATCCCTGTACACATGGCTTCACCTCTGCATTCTCCTTCATAAAGTCCTTTATGACACATTCACCATAAACCCTCCACCCCATTGCTCCCCTCCAATCTTCTCACTCCCTGGAGGCGCAGTGTCCTGGAATGTCCCCCCCCCACGCACGCACGCACGCACGCACGCACGCACGCACGCACGCACGCACGCACGCACACACACACACACACACACACACACACACACACACACACACACACACACACACACACACACACACACACACACACACACACACACACACACACACACAGGTTGCAACAGGCCTAGTGGAACACACACGTTACAGGAGTTATATTACATCCTCATTTTCACTTTGGTTACACACTGCTATTTGATTGGATTTGTAAAATGTGTTTTTGGTGGCAACACTTGGGATGCAGGGCATCAAGGGGTACTGTGTTGTACACAAATTGTATTATTTCATCTGTGTGTGTGTGTGTGTGTGTGTACGTAATAACCCAAGAAACAATAAACAAACAAATTAACCCTAAGATCCTTAGGCCTGGGATTCTGAATGTCCTGTCAACAGGTGTGTGAGTGTCTGACCTCAATCTGTAGCAGCTGCTCAGGTAGGATTAAAAGTCAGGAAAGAGTTGTTTGTGCTGCCCTGTATGTTGTCACACATTAAGAAGCACAACCTGCCAAATGCCAGCTGGTTGTGTTTTCCCGACATCAATTAATGTCAATAAATATAAGAATAATAGTAGTAATAGTAATACCACCATTCAACTTCACATCACCTTTTTGCCAGGAGGTCGACTGTGTTGTTCACTTGGCATAATTTATAAATATCAGCGATGTGTTTTCTGGGCTTGTTTTCTGAGTGCCTTGCTGTCCAAGGATTAGCAGCAAAGCACTGTTCTGCACCTGACCTGGGCATAGTCCTCCACCAGCTCAGACAAGCCCACATTTAGAATTACGAGTCGTCTACTACGTGTCGGTCACACACCCTCTGAGCTCCTCTCAGCCCCCTGCAACACGTACCGGTCAGTAGAAACTGAACGGGATGGCAGGTGATGGTAGCAGCCAGGGGTAGCTTCAAGTATGTACAGATGAGTAGGGTAGCTGCTGTGAGTCAGGGGCCAACATCGTAGTCAACACCTGACCTTGGAAGGCTGCCTGGACGTATTGGACTTCTCAACAGGAACATGACAAGCTGTGAGGTAGACATGGACACAGGATTTTGACCACTGCGACAAAGTATGGGAATAGGCAGCTCATTTGCGCCAAGATCAGATCAAATTTTTACCATAAGGTGCGTTCTGAAGTCGGGGTTTGTGTTTTCTGAACAGTTTAAATGGCCTTTTAAATGGGGTTTCTGAACCTGATTCTAGCAAAATCCATCTGTTTTTGTTTTGATGATTATGGATATGACTTTGTTGTAACACAGTACACAACGAAAGATATGTTGTGCAAGTTATTCAGGTGTACAGTTTGGTGCACTTTGTTTTGGCTTTCTGTCTTTTTGTCTTAAGCTTTCTGACTCCCTTTTCCTCTTCACAGAGTGAGCTTGGCACCCAGGCAGAATCTCCCACGGATCATCCTCAAAGGCATCTTTCAGGGGGTCAAAGTGGTTCGTGGACCTGATTGGGACTGGGGCAACCAAGACGGTGAGTCGCTGGTGGGGAAGGTATAAATAACCATTGTCTGGTACTGTTCCTTCATATCCCTGAGCCTAGCGGGTACCTCCTTGTTTACAGCTTGCCCACCCCCCCACCCCCAAGTCGCCCGCATGGAGCGGCTGCCCCCCACTTCAAAGTCTGCAACTATTCTCAACCCATAATATGATTCTACCCTCCCAGCTCGTTAACCCTATGCTATGTCGCTGCTGTTAATTGGTCTGCAAGTATTCAACAACAGGCGTGACTCACCCATGTCTGCTCTGCAGGTGTGTGTTTGTTTGTGCTTAAAAATACCTTGTTTGGTTAAAAAGTGATCACATTCTCCATGTTGTTCTCTGGTCTCAAATAGTGCAGTGAAGTATATAAGGAGGTCACATGAATGCAAAACTTGGCTGGTGTGTGTATCACTAACAAAGAATGCGGAACATTTAAAATGTCTGAAGATGTGGATCTTATCGTGACTAAACGAGATCTTCTGGTTCCCCTCATGTGGAATAACAACCACTCGTTGGTCTGTTTTTATAGGATGAAGGGAACGCTTTGGCACATGGGGAAAATGCTTTCTGTGTTTTGCTTCGTCATGTTGGTCTAGAGTATATCTCTTTTATGTGTTGGAGCGAATGAGTCAAAATGTCCTTTTGGCGTCTTTGAAATTAGAAGGCCTTGAGGGTTTAGCTAAATGACTGACTAGTTTTGAACGGTGCATGCATGCATGAATGAATGAATGAATGAATGAATGCATGGGCATGTTAAAAAAGGACTTGACCCCTACCCGACACCCCACTCTTTTGGGTCACTGATTAAGTTGGCCATCAGGCAATGTGGAGGACCTGTTTTGTTTTTACAGCTGACAAACTGAAGAGAGTTGAAGAGCTTAGATTTGTACTGCTGAAATATATATATTAGTGATGCACCGATTGGGCACTGATCATTATCAGAAGATTTAATCGGTGATTGGTATCGGCCTAAAAAAACCTGATCGGTGCATCTCTTGCGTGTGTGTGTGTGTGTGTGTATGTACGTGTGTGTGAGTGTGTGTATATATATATATATATATATATATATATATATATATATATATATATATATATATATATATATATCATAGTTCGCAGTAGAGCATTTTGGCATTAGGGTTTATTTAGCATTAGTTTATTTGGCTTTATTAGTCCATTGTTACTAGTCCAACTAATGCCATGTATTAATGACTACTTTAACCTTTTCTATCTTGTGTTTTTCAAGGATGGAAAATAACAGTTATTTTACTTCCTTCTCCTTAGTGAGCTGATTTTTTTCTCCTCTCTTGATCAATGTGTGTGTGTGTGTGTGTGTGTGTGTGTGTGTGTGTGTGTGTGTGTGTGTGTGGGGTACTGTGTGTTTGGTACTGTGTTTAGGTGGGGAGGGTAAGGTTGGTAAGGTAGTGGATATTCGCGGCTGGGACACCGAGTCCGGCCGCAGCGTGGCCAGTGTGACCTGGTCCAATGGAACCACTAATGTCTACAGAATGGGCCACAAGGGCAAGGTAGACCTCAAATATGTGTCTGACGTCCAGGGAGGTTTCTACTACAAAGACCATCTCCCAAAGCTAGGTAGGTTTGAACTGCTTCCTTTTCTCTAGTTTTACATCTTGAGTTTAGATTTGTATTTTTCTCAATGTCTCATATTTGGTTAGTTATTTCAATTGCATGTGCAATATCCCAGCCTCTGAGACACATTTATAGTTGCATTGTGTATTTATGAACTCTGAATCTTCCGATACATTTTTTTACTTCACTGTTTTCTGAAGTCGTCCTCCATCGTAGTAGTAATTCTAGTTTGAATGAATTATGACCTGGTGAGTCATTTTGCGGTGGTTGTCTGGTCTAAAAGGAGAGCATGCGGAGCTGCAGCGACAGGACAGTGCCGATGGCCACTCCTTCCAGCAGGGGGACAAGGTCAAGTGTCTGTTGGAGGTGGACATCCTCCGACAGATGCAGGAAGGCCACGGTGGATGGAACCCCAAAATGGCTGAGGTAGGAAGTCGAGGCGAGACCGATGAGTTACACATGGGGATTCATCAATACCATTTTTGTGTTGATAATAGTGATTCCAAACATTAAACATTGACCAGTGTCCATGAATACATAAACGACAAACATAACAATGATGATAATAATGATATGCTTATATCAGTATTGGTATAACCCTTGTTTAAGTGAAGAAAAAAACATATGCCTCGTTTACATGAGGGAAATAGCTAGATTCTTCACTTCAGCAAGAGATACTAGATAGTCGAAATAGTCTAATCTAGGTTATATGTAGTGTACACTACCTCCGGTTTTCACGTCGTGTGTGTGCGTGTGTGTGTGCGCGCGCACGCCAACATTTGGGTTCCTAGTAGTCTAGTAAGCTTACTTGGCAGCAGACAGAAAAGGTGACTGCACATGAGAATTTGTTGAAAGGAATTGTGAGGTCATGACCTCCCCGGGGAGGGATTTGAAACTGACCCAAGCCTCTTTGCGGTTGCAGTACATTAGTCGGATCGGAACGGTTCATAGAATCACAGACCGAGGGGACGTCCGAGTCCAGTACAGCAACAACATCCGCTGGACGTTTCACCCTGGGGCCCTAACCAAGGTACCCACCTTTACAACTGCATTCAGTCTGTTCTGTCACTTACAAATCAACAAGCTAATGGTATCCGCCAGAATGATGATAAAGTTCATCTTTTGCCTGTAATGATAAAGCAAATCTATTGTATTTTTTGGGCCCAGGTGAACACCTTTGGAGTCGGTGAGCTAGTTCAAGTGTTGGAGGACATGGAGAGTGTGAAGAGACTGCAGGCGGGTCACGGAGAATGGACCGACAGCATGACTCCCGTAGGCTCAATTCCCTCTCTGCTGATGTGGTAGTCCTCTCATATTTCCTTTATGGATTTAGAAAGGTGCAAGTACAGTCCTCGAACTTTGTGCCATGTTCTTTAGTCCTTGGGACTATTGTCCTGGAATCCTGTATCATATTAAATCACGGGTCACTGCAAAGCCTCCCTTTGGCAGACATTGTACTTTCCATCAGAGCCACAGTGTACTGTACTGAGGAAGTAATCTCACTTAGAGCCCTTTCCTCCCATCTGCCCTAATTATTAGCTAATTAAAGAGTCTGTAAAATGGATACCTCCTGGTTACCGATGTTATTAGTCTAGTGTTTCTTGACAAATATATCTAGGCCCGCCATTTTAATTTGCTCACTGAACTCGTCCACTATCTCTTCTTGCATTTACATTTAAATTTTAGCATTTTAGCAAATGCATTTTAGCTTTCACTTTCATCCAAATCCAAACAGTCAAAGCATACAAAGTTACACCTAGTTACAACCTACAAAAAACGAATGGACAGAGTGCTATAGGAAACAGAAATGCAAGGTTAGTCATTATTATATATATTTGTTTATTAGTAGTAGTGCAAACAGTTACAGTAGATATATCGTTTTAGATATATAAGTGCTTTCTAAATTCCACCACCACCAAGTTCCACAACAGCTCCCTCTACTCACCTTCTCTTTTTTTGTTGTTGAGTTTTATTGATCCTTTTCACCATAATAAAAAAACAGACATTAAACAAGGAAATTCAAAAGACGGCCTGCCAAACAAGGTGCAAGGGTGACGCCCAAAACGAGCAACAGCATTCAACAGATTATTTGTTTTGTTCTTTTGTAAACATTCTTTATACAAGCCTTCTCAAGTGGAAACATTAATGTGAGTCTTACGTCAGGCCACACAAAGTAAAATGTGTCTCCTCTCTCCTCTCCCCGCCCCCCCCCCCCCCCCCCCCCCCCCCCCCCCCCCCAGGCCCTGGGCCAGGTGGGCAAGGTACTGAAGGTGTACGCTGACGGAGACCTGCGCGTGGCCTTCGGGGGCCAGACGTGGACCTTCAACCCCGCATGTCTCTCGGCTCAAACGGTGGAGGTGGACGCCAACCTCATGACGGCGGAGAACCCCAGTGAATCAGGAAGTAAGGAGACCCGCCCAGCTGGACCAGCCCCTAACATGCAACCAACCATCTGCGTCTCTTTCGCCTTCACTCTTTCTCACTATTTCTCCCATTCACCATGCTGCAGTCCTCCCCTCAGTGGCTTGTCCATAACTGCTTTGGTTGGGGGGTGTGGGGCATGTGGTTGTTTCTGTTTTTCCGTTCTGTTGACAGGTTTTTTTCCCAACCTATCATGTCATTGTCTCTTTTTCATTTGGCTCGTTTTGCATGTTCAGGAATGTTTTATCTCAAGCAGGGGTTGGACATTGCAGAGGACACACACACACACACCCTGCTCTTGTAGCCAGTTGCTCTTGTAACCACTAACACTTGTGTATGCTCCTTGTGTGTTCAACTCACTAGAGGTTGAGGGCACAACAAGGAAGTGCTCAATAACTGCCTGTGTGTGGTTGTGGACATGCTTTTGTGTGACAGTAATTGGATATTGTGGTCACATTGCATGGGGACATTTTGACTCATTCCTTCCTGTTTGGTGTTGTAACTGATCTATGACGAAGTCTTTTAAGCAGTGCATATCTGCAGTACTATGTATCTGAAAGTGCATAAAAAACCTTGTTTAAAGTCTAATACTAATGAATTCTCCTTGTTCGCCTTTCTGTGTCCTTCTCCTATCCCCGCTCTGTCTGTCTGTCTGTCTGTGTCCAGGCACTGTCATTTCAGTGTTGGAGAAGCTGCTAGCTCAGTCGACAGAGCAGGATAATCCCAGTCGGCTGGTCATTGAAGCAGCGCACGGCAGTGCCAACAAGGTCCGGGAGCTGGTGCAGAAATATCCCGACAAAGTGAGTCTCAAGCAGCCGTCCACCTTCTTTAGTTTGGTCCACCAATAGTACTGAGGAAGAAGCAAGAGTTAAACGCCAGCATAGCTCAAAACAAATGCAAAGATAAAGCTGAATACAAAATTGTAAAGAAGTAAAATAAAATAAAAAATAGATTTCTAGCCTAATATGGAAAAGATGGCTGATGATTGTTGATAATCAATGTGTTTGTTTATGTGCTGGGTGGAAGGGAATACTGTTTACTGGCGCACCTCTTGAAAGCGACTAGGATGCCACCAACCCCAGACCTTGCATCTTACCCAGCTGTGCTTGACGTTCCTTTATAAAATTGATCGTTCCGGTCCTTGATTCCGATTGGCTCGAGCCGTTACTCACACCTGTGACTGCCTAACAATTCATTTTTAATTCCTAACAACGCCCCCTAACTGTTCTAAAATCACTGTGAATCACAGCCTCTGGCTTATTGCTTAACTTTAGGTGGACATTAAGAACCAGGGGAAGACGGCACTCCAGGTGGCCGCCCACCAAGGCCACCTGGAGGTGGTGAAGGCCCTGCTCCAAGCCAGCAGCTCTGTAGAGGTGAAGGATGAGGACGGAGACACGGCCCTCCACTACACCGCCTTCGGGTGAGCCCCCGACCCCACGTCAACTTAACCAAAATCCCATGCTAACAGTGGTTCCAGATCCACTGGATTCAAAACACATTTGGTTACATGATCAAACGGAACAGATTCCGGCTGACTCCGTACCGGTTCTCGTACATTTCATGTCTCCAATGCCACTCATAGGCCGTCACAGCAGTTTTGTGCACGTCGATGTATTGATGTATCCAAGTATAGCAAGCTTGAAATACATGTTCAACTTCATTCATGTATTATTCATTCGTCCTCTAATCAATGCACATTTTCTCCAAACCACTGCAACATTTCCGACTTTAAATATTCTTGCTTGCGTGTTTTTTTTGTTTTTGTCAAAGAACTATACAGCTGTTCCGTGTTAGACAAATATTGCCATTCCCGAACATTGGTAAATTGGTATACAATAAGTGTGTGTGTGTGTGTGTTTGGTACTGTGTGTGTGCGTAGCAACCAGGCTGAGATTGCACGGCTGCTGTTGAGCAAAGGGGCCAACGTGAACCTACTGAACAACTCCATGTGCACGGCTCTCCACATCGCCGTCAACAAGGGCTTCACCGACGTGGTGCGCGTCCTCACCGAGCACGCTGCCGATGTCAACCTGCAGGTAGAGCATCTAGAAGCACAATGCTTGCTTTGTTTTTGTTTTGAATGGATTTGTCCTTTTTTGGTGGTGCCCGAGGTAGGTCACGTGACATCACAATTTAAAATGGGTGTCCTTGGCTTCGACCACCCCCCCCAGGACTGGACTTGTTTCTTTGCTTCCAAAGTTGCCCGGTGGCCAACTGTGATATTGTTGCACAATTGGCCACTGAGCACAGCCTGTTTTCCCCAGGGAAACCGAGACCTTATGAAAATATTTAGGAAAAATGTAAAAATGTACACAAGAAGCCTCTGAGCTTTGTGTTGGAAACGATTCAAGCCGAATAATAATATAATAAATAATATGAGGCGGAGGCTGTGGACATGACCTCTTCCATTAATTCCCGGTAGTGCCGACATGTTTCGCTTAGTACCTAAAAAGTATTGAGGTTCGGTACCCAGCCCTAATGTGCAGACTCGATGCGATGGAAGAGTTTGCTTGAATTTGGTGTCACTGCAATAGGTTCCAGATGTCGGACATACTTTTCAAACTATTTGTAGCCCCCTCTAAGATATTTTTCAGTTAAGTACCCCTTTCATCAGTACAAAACATTTTGGGGAGGGAAAATGAATTAAATGTAATGTATAAATAATGTATGTGCATGTTATTTTGTGTGAACATGAGTATTAAATGGTCGGTGCAAATACTTAGTTTAGTGACTGAGGAACATGGGCTTGTGCTTCACTTATTATTGTTGTTGTTCATTGGAAAGATTTACCAAACTTGTAGTATTCAGATTTTATTTCATTTTATTAAGGTGGTATTCAGATTGAACAACACAATTGTTCATAACCAACAACAAAGAAATGCTAGAAATTCTCCAAGTACCCCCTGCAATCCTAGGGGTATGCGTTCCCTCAGTTGAGAAACACTGCTCCAGTGGGCCAAGTATACCTCAGAAAGGGACTGGATTAGAACATCATTGTATCACTGGCATCTGCTGACACACATCTTCATTCCATCCATTGTCTACGCATCCTGGGCACCACCAACCGTCACAAGGAACTTGTTTGTATCCTGGAAAACATTTCCTTTAGGGAACCGGTGGTTTCTCTGTTTGTTTCCCATTAGCGTATCCATTATTGTGCTGACTCAATCCGTTGTAGCAATCATTACAATTGCTCACCAGTCTTTTGAATTGGCGTGGCTGCTACAGTTTCCTCCGAGTCGAGTAGAGAGCCCTTTGGTTATTAATCACGCTCATCTCTTTCCTGTTGTTCTCCAGGACTCTTACGGGGACACGCCCCTTCACGACGCCATCGCTAAGGACTTCCGTGGCATCATGGAGATCCTCGTCCTGGTGCCCAACATCGACTTCACCCAGCAGAACAACCGTGGCTTCAACCTGCTGCACCATGCCGCACTCAAAGGAAACAAGCTGTGAGTGCGCGTACACACACACACACACACACACACACACACACACACACACACACACACACACACACACACACACACACACACACACACACACACACACACACACACACACACACTCTCCAATCCAATCTTAACCAGCTGAGTGATAGTTGGGACTGATGGGAAAGGGCTAAACCTAGTTGCAATAGGTGGCACCCGTGGATTATGTAATCAATATAAGCTGGATGTAATAGACTGGACAAAGGGAAAGGATGGAGGAGCACAAAGCAAACACACTGAGAAATGGACAGTAAGGGAGGAAATAGCAGAGGTCCGGTTTGTTACTGACTGCAGCATAAACAATCATTTTTAATAAATGTTTCTGCCAAGTGGTGTATGCTGCTGTGCTGGGCCTGTGTCTGTTACAACCATCAGGGTTAGCGTTCATAAAGACACTGGGGAGCTATAAGGGTCAGCATAGATACAGTGAGGAGTTACTGCTATTCAGGTTAGCATAGATACAGTGAGGAATTAGCTCTATCAGGGTTAGCATTCATAGTAACAGTTAGGATTTACAGCTATCAGTGCTAGCATTCACATGTTCCTGTTTTTGGGTCATATGGAAGTGATTAGTTTAATGTTGAAGGGAGTATCTAAAATGCATTGTTTCAGTCACTTCACTTAATTATTTTCAAATTAAGGACAAGATTGTTTGGTTATTATAGTCTGTGGTAGTGCTTATTTTGTGAGGACAATTTCTGAATTTTCAAACTTCACTCATAATGTCTGTTGACATCTGTTTTTGAGAAGATATAAACAGTCTTATTATTCCCAGGCTATTCTGGCTGAAGGCGTTTTTGCCTGACAACAAATATTGGATTAAAACAATGATGCAGATTCTGAAAAACCACCAAGTGATTAATGCAGTTTTGGGTAAAAATAATTTTAAGGAAGGAATAGTATAATATGATTTATTCCGCCTACCATAGTTACCAACAATGGTTAGACATTAGTTACTTTCATTTATAAATGTATTATTTTTTTATCAACATTAATCAGTTGAAATTAAAATATTCTTCTGGGGTGCTTTAAACATATTCTCTTTGCGTTGTCAAGGAAACATCTGGTGGATACTTTTATTTGACCAGTGTTGTTAATGTTGAATTTATAGTGCAGCCGCATCGATTTGGAGCTGTTAAAAGGCAGAAGTGTCCTGTTATTGAAAAATAAGGCACACCCTTGGAACATTGACCAATCAGGATCACATTTTTAACAATGCTGTGGTATAAGCTGTTATGAGGCCACGTTCATACAGAAAAGGCCTCACAATGGCTGCACAGTTTTTAATAGTTCTGAGGTAGACCTGAACCAGACAGTCATGTCTGTGAGCCACTCATTGAGGGTTGGGGGCGGGATATGGAGATTTAGCAGGCGGCGGGTAGGAGTAGTGCTGATGAACAAGAGTATAGAGCACTTCCCTAGCCACCATTCATTGATTTCTTTCCCTCAGAGCCCACAAACGCTTTAGTATTTCACCTCACGTCGGCTGTACTGCAGGTACCATTGACCTCCATGTCTCCCTGACAGAATTCCCCCTTAGTCAGCCCTACCAAGATCTCAAGTGTATGCAACATATGCTTACCTACTCCACACTGATGATGATGATGATGATGATGATGATGATGATGATGATGATGATGCCTATGCATCGTCTGTGGAATGTGTATGCTAGTGAACATGGCAGAATTAATTAAAATTAAGAAATGTTGCCTGGCAAAATTAATAACCGCATGAAAGTGTGAAGTCCATTATGCATTTATGGCACCACTAAATGTCCATGTTCTGGAGAACTTTGACATACTGCTGCAAATGCAATGTAAATATTTGCACTTTCCTCATGGGCGACAGACGATTTTGTTTTCCCATATACTTAAACCTTATTTGTTTTAAACTAAGGGACATTTTCTAACCCTATCGTTTTTTACTGAAGCCATGGGGACTTTCACAAGGAAATGGAGCCAGTCCAACCAATATATTGCTGCTCATCTGTATCATTAGCTGAAATGATGTGTAAAAATAAAGCTTTCATTGAACATTGTTAGTGTATTTTAGGGAGGTGGAAAAGGTGGAAAGCTATTCAAAACTATGGGAGACCATGTACATACTTAATAGACTACATAAAAATGGCCATGGAGTGTCTCACGCACATATATAACAACACGTATATAAAAATGCCAAGTGCGTAACTTGATTGATTTTGCATTTATTCTTCAGACCCCAAGCTTGGTGTCCCACTGTCGTCCAGTATTTGATGAGCTATGTTTTAGAATATGATAAGCTATCTTTGAGAATATGACAAGCTATGTTTTAGAATAAAGTATCCTAGCCTGCATTTTCATAGCCTCCACAGTTCCAGTCGGTCCTGTCTGTGTTTTAAGGAAACCACTGCTGTTTGAATTGTTCTTCAGACAGCACTCCTCGAGTAAACACACGCAGGCATGCCCTGAGAATGTTCTGCGTGACTTTGCAATGGATTACCAGCCTCTTAGTTGTAGTAGCTATAATCTGCTGGGGTGAACATGCGGTGCTTTTCCCTGAACACAGAGCCACTGACCGCATCCTAGCCCGGGCCCGACAGCTGGTGGATGTCAAGAAAGACGACGGCTTCTCCGCGTTGCACCTGGCCGCCCTCAACAACCACTGGGACGTCGCCCAGACCCTCCTCAAAGAGGTGAGTCCTGGACAGCATGGCTCTGTAACACTTATTATCTTTATTAGTATTATTATCAGGGTTCTCCCCAAAACAATGTAATCCACAGTGTGGCGCAGCGCCACCATGCCCCATTCCAGCGCCAGCATGTAACATTTCTGAATAGGCCACACAGACATTTTCTTGACGGCAGCATTTTGAATCGACAAATCGTTTTTTTTTTCTTTTAATTTCGGAAACGGTTCAATTGGATAAAACACATGTTTTATTTGAATAACGCTTCAAAAAACAAAAGAACAATATCATGTCAGTCGTGGCCTTTATCCATAATTATCGGGATAATACATTTTTCCATATCGTCCAGCCCTAGCCGTATATACTGTATATTGATTGACGGTGGGATTGATTATTGAGCCGCGATATCGATGATCTGCATGGGCAGGGCCGCTGCGACGTCAACATCCGCAACAACCGCAACCAGACGGCCCTGCAGCTGGCGGTGACACAGGGCCACGAGGGGCTGCTGCAGCTGCTGGTGGCGGAGGGGGCCGACGTCAACATGGAGGACGAGGACGGAGACACGGCCATGCACGTTGCCCTGAGCCGCCCCCAGCTGGCCAACACCGCCCTGACACCCCCCGCAGGGACCAGCGGCACGGAGGAGCCCGGGGAGGGCTCCACCGCTTCACTCTACGGCAGGGTGAGTGTTGCTATGGAGACTCACCACCACCAAGACCCACCAGCCTACACTGCAAGGAGTACAACGTTGACCCTTGGCTATTCACTACTTTTTCTTACGCGATACCGATGTTTCTAAGCTACTATAGGCTGATGTTGATATTATTTTTTTCATCAGTGGTTGTTTTCGAATTCAAACACAGCTGCATGGGGGGGGGGGTGTCTTAATGAAATGGCACCAAAAAACAAAGTTGGTGTTTTTTTCATATGGAAAAAACATGTTAAAGTACTTTTTATTGAGGTTGAGCTAGGTAGTTGGCCAGCTAGTAAGTTCATTTGAAACATGTTAAACTACTTGTTATTGAGTTCGCGCTAGGTAGTTGGCTAGCTAGTGAGTTAATTTGCATCAATAACTGCTAAGAGACGTACAGGAGAGAATCCAATCCAATGTAGACCAAGAGGCAAATATGTAGGAGCCTTGCAAAGGAAAACATAAGCAAGGGGGATGATTTTTATGCTGACTGGTTGGGTGGATGATGCTAACCCTGTGTGGATGAGACGGTACAGGTTGGAGAGGCAACAAGTCATGATGGGGAAAGGAACTGAAATTAGGTGAATGTACAAGACGCTGACTTTGTCCTGATTTTGGCTCTTTGCAACTGTGAAGGAGGTAAACTGTGTTTGTCAGGATTGGCTTCCCTGCGTTTGTCTTCCACATTGCAGCGTCCACTGCTCCTCCTTATGCGTGTCTCTTAACCGCCCCGACATGTGTTTTTTGTATGTCAGTGTTTATCCAGACCGACCATGTGTTTAGCTCAGTAAGCACATTTACAATGGATGGTGGTGTATGTGGTACATGGCTTGCACAATCATTTCATGGTCCTCTAAAAAATGCTCGCATACTTTACCTCCCCAAGCGTTGAGAAAGTACCCGTGCTTCTTTTGTTCAGGTTCAGTTTCGTCTTTGTAAACTGGCCAACTCCGGTCATTGTATTACTTACACCAAATCTCTGAGATCGTTTGTCAGGATTCCTCAATTGAACATTTTTTTAATGACGGATTTAATTTGAGTTTTAAGGAAGATCTTGACATTTTTAAAGTTCAGAATTGAAGCCACTGTGTCCTAGCAACGTCATTATAGCAGCACTCTTCGCCAGGAAACCCCTCGCTTAAAGTAGCACAGTTGATGAAATGGTGACATATGTTGCCGGTTGTCTAAAGCCCATTAGAATATCCAATACAACATCTCACCAGGCCTTCATGTTGTTTGAGGCACCAGGGACAGTTTTTGTGTATTCACACAACCTGATGTCATTTATGGTGCTTTATATGGGGACTTTGATAACTGTGGGAAGAGTTTTCTTGCTGAAGTGACAAAACCTCTGAAGGGCATCTTTTTCATCTGGGTTGACCGCAAATACTGCAGCTCCCCTTAACAACATCTGGGAACGTGCCAAACACACACGCACGCGCGCACACACTTGGCTAGACCAAGTTGTGTTATGGGCTGTTGTTGACTACCATCAGCAGATTTGTTCTTGTTGGGGAGTTTCCTGGCAATGAGTTGATGTACTGTAGTTATATTTACTGTAGTTGTGTACATTTCACTGAGATGGGACTGGATACTTTGTCCTAAAGAAATGGATGATGTATGTCCCTAATCCTTAACGTGCACGACCATTGGTCCCACCTTCATCGTAGTCATCATGCACATTGTACAGCCTGTACTGTTAAAACCTCTGTAATGGTCTGAAGTAAGGACATGCAGAATATTAATTTCCTTTTCTCTACTTTCAGCATTCAGCATTTAGTTTTTTAAACATTTTACAAAAGTTTAATTTAAGCCCATGTTGTACACACTAAGATAAAAGATGTAGAGGCTGCTTTGCACAGCTTACTTCTACCATGATGGAAAAGAGTCCCAATAGTTTTTCCTAGCCCTAGGTTACCCTATTGCATCAGCGGTGAGATGCTTGGTAGAACGTGCTTTTGTCATTCGTGGCTCTGCCTCATGTCTTTTTGTCTTCCTCCTCCTCGCCGTAGCTGAGTGAGTCGGGACTCCTGGGTACTACGGAGCTAACACTGGGCTCCGCTATCGCCTGCTTCCTGGCGCGGGAAGGGGCTGACATCAACTACGCCAACCACAAGGGCAAGAGTCCCCTGGACCTGGTGGCCGACGCGGCCATGGTCCAACTCATCAAGAGCTTTTCCGAGAAGCACAGGTCAAGCACGAAGCACCGTGTTTTACTTTGTTGTACATGTGTGATGACTGTCTTCATGCTGCTGAGACAAACACAACACAGCGTTTGTCTCATTGACATTTGTAGCGCGTGTTTTGTCTCATTAGCATGTGTAACATGTAGGGATGGCCCGATACCGATACTGGGATCGGGGATCGGGCCGATACTGTACTCATGTACTCGTACTCATACTCATAAAAAATTCACCGATACCACGCACCGATACCACGTAAATTTTGCACAACGAAACTGACCGCCGCGCGACCGTTGGCGAGTGCTACAGTGCATCAGGAGCTAATGAAATATCGACCGGGGTGGTCCGACCCATGGTGGTCTTTTTGGGACTCTGAAAAAATCCAATGTTTTGGTTCATCCACACACACACACACCGGGCCTTTGCACTACAGTTGCCCGAGAAGGGCAGCCCTCTCGGACACACACGCCAGCTCTTACCGCTGTTTTATTATCATCCACACTTCCAGACCATCACCGGGGCTTCACAGTAATGTGTCCGACAAGGGCAGCCCTCTCGGACACACACTCAGGCTATTACCGCTGTTTTATTATCATCCACACTTCCAGACCATCACCGGGGCTTCAGAGTAATGTGTCCAAATAGAGCAGCCCTCTCGGACACACACACATGATGTTACCGCTGTTTTATTATCATCCACACTTCCACACACACCGGGCCTTTGCACTACAGTAGCCCGAGAAGGGCAGCCCTCTCGGACACACACTCAGGCTATTACCGCTGTTTTATTATCGTCCAAATATCGGTATCGGTACTCGGTATCGGCAAGTACACAAATGTAAATACTCGTACTCGTACTCGTTTTGAAAAAAATGGTATCGGGCCATCCCTAGTAACATGTGTTGTTTGTCTCGTCAGAATGTGTAGTGTGTTTGTCTCATTAGCATGTGTAGAGTGTGTGTCTCATTACGATGTGTAACGTGTTGTTTGTCTCATTACCATGTGTAACATGTGTTGTTTGTCTCATTACCATGTGTAACGTGCATGGACGTCGCTAGCAATTGAAATGATCCGGGGCTGTAGCCCAGAACAGGGTCGGACTGGGAACAAAATTCGGCCCTGGCAATTTTCTCGACCGACGTGGGGGGGGGGGGGGGGGGGGGGGGCGATTGTAACACACCCCAGACCTACGACCGACGGGGGGGGTTATTTTTTAGTTCACGGCACAGAGATCCGGGGCTATTCCCAAAAGATCCGGGGCTATAGCCCCAAATGCCCAGGTCTAACAACGTCCATGGTAACGTGTGTGTGTTTGTCTCATTAGCATGTGTAACGTGTGTGTGTGTTTGTCTCATTAGCATGTGTAACATGTGTGTGTTTGTCTCATTAGCATGTGTAGAGTGTGTGTGTGTGTGTCTCATTAGCATGTGTTGCGTGTTGTTTGAGTCAGCAGCATATGTGACCCGTGTGTCTCTGTGTTTTGTCCCGGGCAGGTTGCAGCGTCTCCAGGCCATCACGTGCGGCCAGGGCCTGAGCAGCGCCAGCCTGCGGAGAGTCCACACGACGCCCAACACCATGACCAACCTGGTCCTGCCCACGCCCCCCGGGCCCAGCGAGTGCCTCATCTGCTCGGAGCTGGCCCTGCTCGTCCTCTTCTGCCCTTGCCAGCACAGCGTGGCCTGCGAAGGTGGGTGTGTCTTCTCAGTGCTGTGTTCACACCAAGCGCAAAGCACATTTCTTTTTTGATTACATACAAAGTCGATGCAAAGACGCGAGCGGACGCAAATTTGCAGCGAGCAACAAGAATGACACGAACGAAGCAAAATTACAAATGAAAACACATAAATTGATTCATTGATTCATTCAAAAACACATATGATCCCCACAGACAATCTCGCTCTAGTAACGTGAGGCGAAAATGCACTTTATGTTTGGTGTGAACCCGGCATAAGACAGAGATGGTCTGTGGTGTTGGTGTGTGTAGCTACAAGAGCACCACCCGCAACACCCAGAGCTTGGGTGGTTATTTATGTGTGCCTAATTCTTCTTCTTCTTCTTCTTCTTCTTCTTCTTCTTCTTCTTCTTCTTCTTCTTCTTCTTCTTCTTCTTCCTCCGACAGAGTGTGCCCATAGAATGAAGAAGTGCATCAAATGCCAAGTCACAATCACCAAGAAGATCAGACAAGGTAGTCCCTTCTTCAACACATTCTTTATTAGTTCAATGATGGGTTCTGCATGGCCTGACATTTTTCAGTTGCATACCACGTTTATTTTTGGATTTTTGTTATTTGAAGTCTAATGAATACTTAAACATCTAAGCTAGTGTCAGATTATTCTGCCACTAGTTACAGCGACAGGTAGATTTGCAGTTTGAGCGGTTTAGTACGATATCGGGTACAGTCAGACTCTCAAGGCGGGAGAGCAAGACTGAACACTTGCCCATCCTACACAAGGTTAATTTATACTTGAAAACATATGACCGTTGTACAATGGTGATCGATGTTACTGTCAGGTCTAATGAGTACAATTAGGTCAGAATGTAATTATACTGAACCATATTTAGATCAGAATGTAATTATACTTACTGAACCATAACACGTTTTCTCTAAATGTTTGCACATGGCAAAATGTAATTATACTCTGTATTATAATGTAATTACTTCTATTATTATCTTCTACAATTACACACAAAGGAACACTTTCAGACTAAAGAATACAGTAAAAACAGATAAATGATTATTATAATGGAAATAAGTGTATTAGAATATATTGTTATCCTAAGTAGGTCATATAAAACCACCTATCAATCCCCCTCTACTTTTCACTAGAAGGTTTCTGGAGATTAAAACACGCCCATCCACGAGTCAATCCGTGTCCAGGATATTGTTCTCTATAAATGGTGTTATTCTGGTTTCCACTTGAGCCACCCGGTCCGGCCCTGTGTGTTTCCCCCCCCGCCCCCCCCTGACGTCTGCTTGTGTTTGTTTCGTGTTGTGTGACGTCTCCAGACCAGACAGAGGTGGACTGCAGCCCCGGGACGGAGAACTCTGAGCAGCACAACCTGCTGGAGCAGCTGCAGTCCCGCTACCGGCAGATGGAGGAGCGCATCACCTGCCCCATCTGCATCGACAACCACATCAAGCTGGTCTTCCAGTGTGGCCACGCCTCCTGCATCGACTGCAGCGCCGCGCTCAAGACCTGCCCCATCTGCCGCCAGACCATCCGGGAACGCATCCAGCTGTTCGTCTGAACGCCCCCCCCGCCTCCTCCGCCCCCCTGCCCTTCCCGCCGTCTTGACGTGTGTTGTTAAAAGAAAAGGTTAAGGTTTCGGAGGGGGGGGGGGGGGGGGGGGGGGGGGTGCGTGCGGTTTGTGACGCCGCGTCGCCGGGTTCTAGGGCCAGATTGTTAATCCCAGCTGCTCTCTACGGGGTTGTTGTATACTGCTGCTCAATGCGGTCGGTCTCTCCTCTTCGCTGTCCCTCCCAACCGACACACGTCTCCCCTGTGTGTCTTCACACACACACATCAGAAGACGCTCTGCGGCGTACCGGGCCCGTGACCCAATCGCAGGGCTGACCAGTGACTAGGGGACGGTGCCCCGCCCCCGAGACACAAGCCCAGGCTGCTTTAACATGGATCTCTGTTACCCCCCCCACCACCCCTGCCTGCCCCCCCCCCCCCCCCCCGGCTCTGGTGTCCTGTGGATCCTGGGTATTATGTTGGCACTCCCATTTGGGTCCATCCAGTTTAGTTTTTTCCAATCAGTGTTTCCGAAGATGGTGAAGCTACACAGGCCCTATATAGTCCCCCCCCCCTCCAGCCACTTCTGTATGCAAAGGGGGAAATACACAATATATATATGCATGAAAATATGCATATTGTAAAAGCTCACATGACTCTGTGTGTGCGCGTGTGTGTGTGTGTGTGTGTGTGTGTGTGTGTGTGTGTGTGTGTGTGTGTGTGTGTGGGGTGTGTGGGTGTGCGCGTGTCTGCGTGTACTTTTAGTTAGTTGTGTTTTTTTGTTTTTTTTTCCAATGTGCACGTAGTAATTAGTCCAGACGTACGTATTTATTTTGTGAAAAGGCGATCCCCGCCTTCCACACATAAATAAAATGTGCAATAAAAATGCTTCTCTGGAAGCACTTGTTTTATTGTCCACAGTAGTTCCCCGTCGCGCCGCCCGTCATCCCCCCGTCGCGTCGCTGGGTCACCGGAGGTCGCAGTGGACCTATTAAGGTCACGGTGTAGCATGACATCACTTCTAATCCTCCAATTAGTAACCTGGCAGAATTAGTTTCATTAGGCTACCTATCGGACGCCCAACCCCCTCCCCCTCCTCCTCCTCCTCCTCCTCTTTTTATGCATTGTGTTTGTTTTCTGGGCGGTTTAGTTTTGTTTTTGTCTGTCCTCTTCTCCCGGTCTACAGGCAGCAGTCCACATTGTTATCGTCGGTATGTTTGTGCAAAAAGCATGATTGTGTGTCTCCGCCGGGGCGTCCGCTCCGACCGTCTCTTCTCTGTGTGGAGTCCATGGGTCTGTGCTCCGCAACAGTGCCGTGTTAGTGCTGACTAGCGCCGGTCTTTATTAACCGTGAAGAAGATGCGTTCTCTTATTTATCAACCAGATGTATTGTAAGATGGCAAAAAAAAAGAGGAAAAAAACCAACAACGGAGAAATGTGTTACATTTGTAGATATCGGTCTGTCTCACATGTCACAGGTCTATTTACGAGATGGTTCCCTTTTCTTTTGTCTTGGGGTTTTTGCAGCCATTTTGGATTGTACATCATTGTTGTCCTTTGTAATGTTTTTGGCTTGTTTTCTTGAAGGGCTTATGCATATAAGAAAAAAAAAAATCTGTTTTAATCATTATTTAATTTTTACTACGATTTGAAAACGCCGACTTCCAGAGATAGGATTTTTCTTTTTTTTTTTGTAGACATATGACTTGGGTGAGCCCAAGATGTATTTGAATGTCGGATTCAAAAGAAAAGAAAAACTATGTCTCACTATGCCTTTTTTTTTTTTTTTTAGTGTGGCGGAAGTTGTAAACTCGTTTTCAGAGAACAGGATGGTGAGACTGTGCGGGTTTTTAGCACGGGGGGGGTTTCCTTCCATTAAACGGCTACATTATCTGTGCCAATCCGCGTGAAGATGTGTAAAAGGAATGATTTTTTTTTCCAAATGATTTGGGATTGGAAAAAAATATATCAGGACGCAGGAACAAATGAATAATATCAGTGTCCTGTGTTGCACACCCTAGGGTACAGTTCTCCGTGGATGTCATGGATGATTAGCCGGCCTAACGTTAATGGTAGAAGAGGAGCGAGGCCTTGTGCTGTTGCCATGGCGTTGTGCATCACCATGTCCTCTTCTGAAGGACAGCCCGTTCCAACAATGTCCACATCACATCTTTGGCCGAGTTTTGAGTATGTATATACATTTAGATACATAATGGTGGGACTTGCCATATAACATTTCTTGCGGTCATTTCACGATTACATGTTGTGAGTTGTCCGGAGAAGCGGCTGGTGGGATGACCGGTCAGGGCAGTGGTGGGTGTGGAGGAGTGAGGGGGGGGGGGGGGGGGGTAGAGAGGAAGGAAGGGGTGTGTGTGTGTGTGTGTGTGTGTGTGTGTGTGTGTGTGTGTGTGTGTGTGTGTGTGTGTGTGTGTGTGTGTGTGTGTGTGTGTGTGTGTGTGTGTGTGTGTGTGTGTGGCGTTGAGGGAGGACCATGTGGAGTGACACGATGACGAGCGGTGCTACCGATGGGTTTGTACAGCTCTCTGACTTCCGGTGTTCGCCTTACTGTCCATTATTCTGCTGTTGACATTTTTTTTTTTTTTCTTCTTTGTTGTATTCTGTACAAAACTATTTTGCAATAAATATTGAACCGTTTTCTAAGGATAAGGTGGTGTATGTTTGTTGCTTTCATTGATTGTGTATGTATGGCGTTCGTGTTGATCAATGAATTGTTGTTTATTTATACAGGTAAACTCCCATTGAAATAATGCTGAGTATATTTTTGCATGGGAAACACACACACACACACACACACACACACACACACACACACACACACACACACACACACACACACACACACACACACACCATGTACCGTTTTATGGTTTTAGGACATCAACTTCAAAGGTTTTCTCTTTATTGAGCTCTGCATCAGAATTAAAACCAGATTGTGTTTTTTTTTTGTGTCTCCCATACGTTGTAGGCCTATATACTGCAAACATGTTTAGAGTCAAACATTGCACAGCGTGGTCTCTCACAACCAAACGGCGTGACGTTGGCTGCTTGTCTCCGTAACCCTTTGGATATAAACATGTTTGCGTCTCTAGTCTCTGGGTTAAATGCTGCCGTGTGCCACTTCTTAGTCCTAATTGTGTTACGGCCCCAGATGGTGCTGGCATATGACTCAGCGATTTAGGCTACCCGTGACGTAGTCGGAGGACGGCCCTGGAGTAGACCTTGGAAACACACACACACACACACACACACACACGCTTAAGCAATATGTCTTAGGGATCAATCAATGCTGTGGATATGTCCTCACATACCTTACCTTAAGTAGCCTACCTACCAACAGTTTTTTTTTTGTTTTTTTTTAAGAATCAACTTGAAACCTGTTGACCTCTGCTTCTACTTGGCCTTGTGTTTATAATGAAGTCACGTATGCTGTCGGATAGGCTTAGGCCTCCTACTAAATGTTATAAATGCTAAATAATACTTCTTAATATTATCCTATATTATGATAGGCCTTCTGTATGAGCCTATGCTAATTATAGGCTCCTGACAGCCTGTAATTCCTAATAAAGTAAAGGCTATTTTTTTTTCTTCTTTAAGTTGCCATCAATTCGTATTTCATTGCAGTTTTAGTTTCACTGCAGTCAATTTCCTTGACACAAAAACGTATGAACACACGTGCTGCTCTTTCATTTTACTTTCCTCATCGCTCTGTTCTAATAACTTAATTTTCCATGCATGTCATACCACTCGCAAATAAGTATCTGTGTCTTCATGCACTTCATGCACTGTGCAAGTCGTGCAGCCTAACTCCTTGCTCCTCAGCATCACCACTTACCGGTAATCTGACCTCTTATTTTTTATTTGTTACTGAAAAACAATAGGAAGTCTACACAGGATGCAAGAAACCACCACCTTGCCACCAAGAAAACATGAGCACAATGGGCCTACTTGATTAACAAGTAAACACACACGCACGCGCACACGCACACACACACACACACACACACACACACACACACACACACACACACACACACACACACACACACACACACACACACACACACACACACACACACACCGGCAATAAGCATGCACCTTGTACAGCCTATACACACACACACACACACACACACACACACACACATATATATATATATATATATATATATATATATATATATATATATATATATATATATATATATATATATATATATATATATATATATATAAGGTGCATGCTTATGGCCGCTCATGGAACGAGGGCGCCATCTAGTGTTGGAAACCTGGAAGCATTATGCTGACCGCGTGGACCCCACGGGGATCCTGGTTGCTGGTGTATCTTACCAAGTACCTATCACGGCCATCATACTAATTACATGTATTCACATACTAATTACATGTATTCACGTACAAATCACATGTATTCAACAAACATAAAAAAGAGAAACCGGAGGAAACAGTGAAAAAGCCCGATCGCCACCAGAGTGGCGTACCGCCAGTGTCCAGCAGAGGGGGCTTTTGTGGGGGCAATTTTTTTTCTTCATAAAGTTGTATTAATTGATTTAACCATGCGATAGCCTCAGCAAGGCTAAATGCCAAACACATAAGACTACTGTTTTTAGAATCAAAGAATACATTTATTAAATCAGAGCACTCACATAAGAGCATCGCACGAGCACAGCGCTACATTTAGACATATGTGGTGTGATAGGGGCTGAGGGCTGAGACCTCGTGGCGCCGGGAGCAGGTCGGCCTTTACAGGTTTGTTCGTATATTGCTTATGATATTAGTTATTAATCCCTCTTGCAAATAAGCACTCTGAAACAATATTTGTAATATAGGCCTATTATATGCCTAAATGACGCCATTGTAAACTAATGAGCTCATTGCGGTTGTGCTTTCTTTGTCTCATGAAGCAAGTTGTGCCAAGCCTTACTAAATGAACTTAGTCACAGCTTAGTCACAGCAATAGGGCTGAATACAAATACAATGCTTTGTTTATGAAGGAAGCCATTTTCTGGGGAAAGTATAGTTACACCACCCAGGGCCCCATGGCTCAGAGGAACTCATGAGCAGGTCACACACATGTTGAGATAACTGAACCTGATGTAAGAATGTAATATAATGTTACAGCCAACATAACAACAGTGTTTGAAATTGTTTAATTGTCATGATGCGACAACAGGCACCATTTTGTGTCTGTAACCTTTTTAGACGATTAAAGCAACATTGAGTGATGGCTGATTTGGTGTTCAACCACGCCTTTTTAGATGTCATTGGAAATAGCTAATTATAATATAGTATAATTAATTAGCAATATATTATTATGATTATTATTGTCATTATTGTTATTATTATTAATTAATAATCATAATAATAATTCATATATATATATATATATATATATATATATATATATATATATTTAAAAAATATATATAACAAACACACACACACACATATATATATATATATATATATATATATATATATATATATATATATATATATATATATATATATATATATATATATATATATGTTATATTTTGTATACATCAAATTGTGGTTATAATAATTGAGTGTATCTAGTTGGCCCACTGATGATATGTCCAATATTTGGTGTCTGGTCAACAAACAAAAAAGCATATGAGTATATGAATATAAAATCTGTTAGGTGCAATTCCCACAGAATTCAGGGAGCTTGGAGTTGGGACATATAGACAGAGGTCTGTTGTTCAGATGTGATTAGCCAAAACATAAACTTGCTTATTATAGCGCCACCGTCTGGCCAATCACAATTATTTGTGTTTGCGAAGTGTGCCACAGCAAATATCCATGCATGTGCAAAGTTTAATTTATCAACAATGATGACATGTTGTATTTTCACACTTCTTTTTGAGAACGTGTAATTCTTGATTATTGGCACATTCAACAACCAAGCGAGATTCAGACGGTGAAGTAGTTTGTTTGCACTGTCACTAAGCATGTTTTTACATCAACAAGTTGCGCCACATCGGCAGCTTTCTCAACAGCAAATGGCAAATGCTCTCCACTGCACCACTAACAGGTTGTACCAAGTCTACCGGTGACCTGCTGCCAGGCTGGTGGGGCCACACAGCCGCCATGTTTCACCGTGATGAGCTGTGAGTCACCAGGAGCAAGGCAGGAAAAGCCTCAGATGAGGTGAATTGTAGATCGCCTTTTCTGCTGCTTCCCATCGAAAGGACAGAGCCCACCTTCAGCAGACAAGCTCCAGAGTAATAGAGTTAGGCGTACTGCCATGCTCATTTTGGGATGACACGCGCCGCTAATTTTTATTAAATTTAAAAAGCCGGAATTGGACAGAAAGTGCCTGGAGTTTACATTCCCAAGAGATTGAATTAGTTTGAATTAAGAGTGAATTTAAGGCCTAATTACTATACAAAATCAACACAATGTAATTACTATAAGTTTAGCACTGTCACTATCTCAGGTAGAGATAAACAGTGAGATAAGGGCAATAACATTAGTCATCACTCACTGAGACTAATGGAAACACTATCTTGAAATAGCTATTTTGGTATAGTAAGTAACATATGCCTATTGCCTACCTGTTTTTTTATGACAAAACAACTTATTTCCACAACAAACCTATGAGGTCTGCCTCTACATTATACACTTTTATACACACTTCAGGTTCTGTTGCCGCTCTTTTTATTCGAACGTTTGTCTGCACTGAAATCTTTTTTCTTTCTTGTACTTTTCAAATATATTTTTTTCTTTTAAAGGACTGACTATATTATGATTATATAGAAGAGTAATATGTGGTAAGTAATTATCGCGTGCAAATGTGTTTTCTATCTCTCTCTCTCTCTCTCTCTCTGTAGATGCTCGTTGCAGGGAGTTGGTTGCTAGGATGGAATTCCCACTGATGCAATTTCAGCCAAGATCTTCTTCCCCGCGCACGGTACACGAGCACACACACACACACACACACACACACACACACACACACACACACACACACACACACACACACACACACACACACACACACACACACACACACACACACACACACACACACAGTGTTGTTGCCAGGTTCGGAAGAGGAAAAACATTCGGTTATGTTCAAGGGATTATGAAAAGCTGCACATCACATCTTGCCACCACATTATTTCAATATGTTAAGATTGACCGCACCACATTCAATCTAACTCCTGGATGTTATGACCACACACACACACACACACACACACACACCGATGCAGAAGGAGTATCTTGAGGTCAACTCATGGCACAGTACTTAAGATACACGACCACAGGCTCCTTAACTCCCCCATGGACCAGTCTGGTCTTTGTAATGTTGGCCTGCTTAACACTGTCTGCCCAACACCATACCCCCCCCCCCCCCCCCCAGTCATGTCCCCCCCCCCCCCCCCCCCAACCGACACAACCCCCCCCCCCCCCCCCAGCCCTCCTTCTCAAGCCCAGTGTGTATTGTCTCGGCCAGCTGCTGAGCCCACCTCTACAGCCCATATGATTAGTTAAGAAGGCTGTCATTACATGTCCTATAGATGATGAGTGTGCGCCCCATCTGGGCTGGGATTTGGTACAGCAGATGGACCCGGGCCGATGGGAACGGCGCCAATTTAGAAATCAGGGACGTGTTAACCGTGCAGATGCGCGGCCCTGGTGTGCCGCCGTTTGGTCTTCGAAATAATCGTCTTATTTTCGGTTCTTTTCTGTCCGGTCCCTCTCGCCGAGCGGTTCCTGGAAACGTTCAGCCTTCGCCGAAGTGCGAGAGTGTAAAAAAAATGATTTGTGAAGTACACCAGATCCAACGCTATTCCAAGGTCTAACGCTAATTGGGCTGTGACACGACCTGCGTGATCGCTCCAACACGCTCATGTGCAGTCTCTCTCTCCAGACCATCGCAACGATCAACTGAGAACAAATGTATTCTCTTTTCCATCCGCTGCGCTGATGCCTTTTTAAATTAAATTATTCACATATTAATATCGCTCTCGCTATTTATCGGTTGGATATTATTATCCTCGTCATTAAGAAACACTTTGTCCGTATACGTCTGTAGACGGTGTTAATCTCACCCCTGCAAACCCACACCACCCCCTCTGGTTTAAAACCCTGATGATGATGAAGTAAACTAGTTATTAAAAGAGTTTGGGACCACAGATTTTTAAAAATGGTCTTGCAGGATCAATACGAGCGTGTAGTGGGGGTGTCATACTTGCGTCTCCAGCACAGAGGAAGAGGAACAGTTGTTGTACCATTAGGTTTGTGTTTGTTGTATGAGTGTGTGTTTGTCTGTTGTTGCCAGGCACCACCCCTAACTGACAAAGGGTGTCGCCCTTAGCTACAGCTGTGTGGCTGCTGCTGCAGATGGTTTTGCATCCTCGTTTGAATGGAACAAAAGGAGCCAGGAAGAGAGACTGCACCTTGCCCAAGCGTCTGCACTGTGAATGCAAAGTTATTTGCATAGGAAAATGAAAGTGACATGAACGAAAAAGTCCACTTTTACTGTCTATTATTACCGACACACACAGCGGAAACACCAATATGTTACGATGTTTTCTACCGTCGGGATTGTCGCTATAGATTTAGTTTTTTCAATATTGGTCCCTTGGACTGACTAATATATCTAAGCGTTTTTGCATTTTATATATCCCCGTGTTCCCTTTAATACTCATGTTGCGAATATTAGATGAGTATAATTCATGTTGAATCATTTTGACTTTCAATACACTCGAAAGGCGTAATCTATGATTCGTCATGACTTCAACGTAAGTCAACAAAATCGGTGACAGGAGAGAAAATAAACAGTTTATTGTTATTGGAGTGACCCGGCAACGACGACGATGACAACGTTGCCATGAATGCGCCGCACAACAATAATTGCACTGTAGTACGTAACGAAAATGTTAATCCCCCCCCGCTACCGAGTCCCGCCTCTTCCTGACGTGCCTGTCCCTGCCGTCGTGAAGAGCAGCTTTGCCTTTGATGCAAATCTCAACAGAAGGACTGTTTGGGAGGCGATGGAGACCATGCAAAGGAGAGAAGGAGAAAAAAAAAAGTCGTACAATTGAGGAAATGATTTGCCTCTCGTCAACAGAGAGAGGCCGTTTCTGAGATTTTCTCTTGAGCCCGAACTACCGACTACCGGTAGAAGCGGAGGTCCGGCCGGCCGCTCTTCCTCGGCTCGCGTGTAAAGGGCGTCTCATTCCACCAGAGTCTCTGACAATAATGTGTGTAAGGATTACAATGAGGGATCCGGCTCTATGTCTGACTGTTGGGCTCGACACGTCCATTACAGTGAGGGCTGCATCGCTGCTCGTCTTAGTCCCGTTTCTCATTCCAGTGTCACCTTACTATCGACAAGACGTGCTTTGAAGAGATGTGAGGGGCAGACTGATGGGCTAGTTGGGCTGGTTAGGGGTCTGTGTGTTTGGCGAGTGGTTGCTCTACACAGTTTAAACGACTGAAACAAATGATGACAGGTGATCTTTTCTTTTAAAATTATTATTATACGGCTGCAAATCGAGTCAATGGAGCTTTTGAAATAAGTGTCAGAGTCGGTGTGAACCGGGTTGCATGTCTGGAGAAGCCGCCGCGATAAAAACGCGTGCAGATGCACAAAAACACGTCCCTTTGAAGTGTGTGTGTGTGTTGGCGTGGCTCCTGTCTGCCGTCCCCCCACATGAATAGGAGCAGAACCCTGCGTCGTCGACAGCTGCCTCCTTTGAACGCCCAAAGACAAAAAGCCCTAAATCCACGGCCCCCCTCTTTCATGTGTTCATTTGATACCAGTCTTCCTCACCTTACTGTCACTCCATTCAGCTCCAAGGCACTAGGGTTTTTTAACCTATTATGACCCCGCCCCCCCCTCCCCCCCCCCCCCCCCCCCCACACACACACACACCAAACTTGAGGCACCATATATCCCCATTATAGCATTGCAAAAGCGAGAGGCGATATGCAGAGTTTGATTGGACGGTTACGTACAGGAAGAGAGTTCGTCCAAACGGTTTAACTGATTTCCTGCTTCGTTCCACAGTGCTTGTTTGTCTTGACTGCCTAAAAGGTGGACGCTGTCTGTCGGCTAGCCAAGCCTAGCCTAGCCTAGCCTAGCCTGTGGTAACAAGAAGGGCTAAGGGCTTTCAAGGTTCTTTGCCTCGTGCTGCGAGTCCTTTACCTGACCATGCCTCCCATGCCTCCCATGCACCCAATGCTCCAGATGCGGGGGGGAAAAAAAGGCTGGAGATGAGATCTAAAAATAGTGGATGAAAAGGAGTCCTGAGACCGGCCCCGGCGGTCCTGACGCCTCCCATTCGCATTCGAGGACCAATTACAACTAACTTCTTCATAGCAGGTTTCCTCAGACTCTACTGGGCCCACTACCGTAGTGTGTGTGTGTGTGTTTGTGTGTGTGTGTGTGTGTGTCTGTAAGGCCCTGATTCTGTACCAGGCAAAGGTTTCCACCGGGTTGTTCTTGCATAACTGGATGAGTGATAACGCCAGTGCATTCCTCTCAACACACATCACAACTGCCAGCGCAGACCCCCCCCATCCACCCCCCCCCCCCCCCCCCCCCCTCCCCGTTTCTTTCACATTTCACATCGCCCCGGCGTTCATTTAAAAATTGCTCCACCGGCTAATCTCACTGTCTTCAGTCGAGAGAGTGTTAGGATATTAACGGGAAAGAGGACGTTTATTGGGACGGTTTTTACATCCGCGGCGATGCGCTCGCCGGTTTTCTTCTTCTTCTGCGTGCCTGGAGGCGGCGGCGCAGGGAGTTTTCCTCACGGGGCAGAGGTCATATGACTCAAGAGGTAGGTCAACGCCGGGGGGGGGGGGTCGAGGCCAACGCTATTCCCACATCAGTCTCCGGGCTGTCAGTCTCCTCCGCGCCGGGGGCCGGCGGGGCGAGGAGAAACGCGTATGCCGAACGCTCAGCCGAATACCGTCGGCCGCTGCGCTGTCTTTTAAGAAGGCATCGTTTTAAAGACAAGAATGCGAAGGGTAAAGGATTACGAGGTCGGGTAACCTTTCGGTCGCAACCTTTTTATTCGGGTTAAACGTCAAATACGTCTGTGCGCTGCGTTGCGGACACCGAAGGCCATATCAGGATGTCCATTCACCGGCGCACACCAACACCTGTCGCTTCCTGAGCGCTATTCAAATACAGCAGCCATAAAATTCTGGCGCATCGCCGCAGGCCGCAGGCACCAGAGGCCATCCCCTGACAAAGACACGGCGGCGTCGCCATCTGTAGCGTGCCACACACGCACACACACACGCACACGCGCACACACACACACACACACACACTCTTATCTGCTATCTGAATAAACAGCTGCTCTCCTTAACGCTGCTGTGGCACAGACCCTGGCGGGAGACGACGTTGTGTTTGTGTAGCCCGTTTCTGATTGGCCGAGTGGCTGAGGCGATACGACCGGGCCTGGAGTGTCTTTTGTTGACTGGAGCAGTGAGCCCCCCCCCCCCCCCCCCCCCCCCCCCCCCCCCTCCACACTTCGTGACCCAGCGGTGGGTGGGGTGGCGAGGGGTGGCAGGCTTCAGCAAGTCTTTGTGAAATTAAAACCACTAATACACATTTTTCTTTAATGTATACTTCCTGTGCATGTGTGTGTTTGTGTTTGTGTGTGTGTGTGTGTGTGTGTGTGTGTGTTTTGTGTACGTGTGTGTGTTCATCATAGGTCTGCCTAACTGTTGAAGTCCTTGCAGAGTTTGGCATTTATTTGGTTCTTTGCAAGGGTCAAAAATTAACATTTCAAATGTCTTTTTGGAAAACATTGACCGGCCAAGCAATTGTTTTAATCCTGCACTTCTTTTTTCCAAAATGGTCAAATGTATCCGCCATTGGCCGGTGGCAAGTGTTCATTTTGGACCCGGTTCTTTGTGAGGAATCATTTCAATCAGCATTTCAGTTATGAGCAACTGGAATGAACGTGACTCACAATCTCTCCTCAGCTCACCTCCGTGGCGGGTCTGCCTCAATCACAGAGGCTGCCAAAATGTGCCCAAAAAAAATAGTAAAGTTTACAAAGCAGTACAACCCATAAAACTCTAAGTACATACTTATATTCAACCAATTTAGTTTTGCAAATATCTCACCAAGCCTTACAATTGCAAATCGTAATGACAATTGGCAAAGGCTTATTTTCTTTGAGTAACTCTTTCATGTAAGCAGTGTTTTAGACGTTTTGGTTTGGTTAAAAGTGCTGCTGGCTCTTTAACTCTAACTTCATGATGATGTGGAGAGGTAAGAGGTGTGGCAACTTCCAGACATGGTTTGGTAAGATCTGTGTGTGATGTGTGTGTGTGTGTCGGGCTGTGTGTGTGTGTGTTAATTCTTGTTGATTGTGTTTTGGCTTCCCCTAATCTCCCTTTGATGTATCTACGATAGACGTATCTACGCTGGCTGTCTTCTTGCAACATAGCTGAGGTCAGATGTATATTTTGGGCTGAGATTTAGGATCATTGAAAATGATTCTGTGGGACAAACCCCACTGAATTTGAACTCTTTCGGAAATTGCCATCTAAATGTATTATATAGTAGTGTACTCTACACCCTATACACACACAATATACACAATAGGTTATTTAAATGATGACATTTGCTTACTTCGGATGACATTTGCTTACTTCGGTATTACCTCCGAGTACTTCCAACATTTTCATTTTAGATTTTGGATTTTGCCTGGCACTGACGCCATGGGATTAAGAAAGAGCCTAGTGTGTGTGTGTGTGTGTGTGTGTGTGTGTGTGTGCACGTGCGTGCGTGCGTGCGTGCGTGTGGTGGGTGGATGGGGGAGGGAGGTAGCCGGGCAGTACCTGGGTAACAAGCCCCTTTGGGAACTATCGCCGGCTTCACCTGCACCCCTCCTCCCATGAGGGCCGGTCCACATCACAAACACGTCTTGCATCATCATTAGCACGAGCTGCTGCTGGGCCGAACGAGTCTGTGGATCACCTTGAAACCACCGCTAGAGAACATCGACCTGAGGGCGGACATGTTGTGTGGGATGACTGGATCTTTTTAAATCCTCTTCTTTAACCGTCTTGCTCTCATTGAGATTTGAACATCTCTTTTACAAGAGAGACCTGGTCAAGACAGCAGCAGCATACAATCAAATACAACAAAAGATACAGTGAACAACATGCAACACCACATAAGAAACATTATTTTACACATTTTGCACAGGCAGAGGAGAAGCAAGACCTACAGAGCCAGACGGTGACATCGACCTGCATGTGCTATAGTGCAGTTATTTCTAGGGGGGTTAAAACAGTACTGCATTGCCAGTGTAATAACTGGTGTAGTATGTCTATACTAGTAAAATAAATTGTTTTGGTGTAATAAATTAAAGGAATATTGACCCCAATATGGTTGATGTGAAATAGCTGGTTTTGAATTATTGGATTGGATATACTGTAGATGGAGCTCTCTAATTGGATGATTGTTTAAAAGGTCATAAGCTGTTTCTCTATTTGTAATTCCTATCAAACAGTAAACCATTGTGTCTGCAGTGAGTTCCTGCACAGACCTGAAGAGGAATTACTTCTTTGAAAGCACAAGTCTGTGTGAACAAAAACTGAAGACAGACGTATGTGCTTTCACTTCTCAAGTTGGACAGAAGTTGGGTATTATCTATTAACCATTATCTACCGAGTCTGTATAGTGTACAGGAATATGGACAGGGGTTGAAGTAACAAAGTGTGTGCCTCTTGGTTTCGGAGCTGACTGACTACTGCAGTGATTGTCGTGACAATCATGTAGTGACTGTTGTCATGTAGTGACAAGTGCTTTTAGTGGCCGTTTAATAATGCCGTCATGTTCCACTGGGCGTTTTTCAGGAAGTCATTTGTGCCTTCCTCTATTGAAATGTCCAACATGTAAATTAATATCATTTTATATTTCTAAGCTATTACTTTTGTATGTTGTACACTGAAGCTCAAGCCGTCTTGCAGTGTGCTGTATTGTACCAGTCTATGTGAGGGTGTGTGATTGTGAGCATGGGTGACCACGCTAGTTTCCCCCTTGGGGATAAATAAAGTGTATCGTATCGTACTGATCAGTCTAGAAAAAGTCTAAATGTATTGCCATAGCGTGTTATCATTTTTGTTGCATACATATGGTACATATTTACAAACCATAAATTCGATTTTAACTGATCATAGACCAAGATATGCTTTGCTCCATTGTTGTTGCTGTATTTTAACATGGCCAACTCAGTGAAATAACCTGTATTTGTTAATATTGTGTGACAACGGCAGTCCTTGTTAAAGGTCTCTCATTTCGCACCGTTTTTCCAGTTGAACACCAAAGCAAACATCGGGATACCCACCCGGCCATACCTCTGCGATTCAACCGAACATCATTGTCCTTCTTCGTCATGCTAATGCCAGCGTAAACACATGACACGGCCACTGCATGACGTGTAATGACAAATATTGTGTCTCATTGAGAAGGAGCAGGTGTGTTTGAAGTTGGGACGCTGTCATGGCCACTCATAATGCAGTCCGACTGAACACACACACACAGACTTTTCGGCCGCGAGTCGGGTGGTTTAGAGCAGGGGAGCACAATGAGTCGTGACCTCAAGCTCAGCGTTTAGTCTCATTTCCTAAACAAAGTCCCAACCGTGGGTGAAGTCTCTGTCGCTCTCTCATCTTTACTGAAACGTGACACGGGCGAAAGCTCTCCAGGTGTGTTTGACAGACAACAAAACCAGTGTGTGTGTGTGTCTGTGTATTTGTGTTTGTGTCTGTTTGTGTGTTTTATGTTTTAGTATAGTAGTATTGTAAAAGCTGTTGTCTGTTGGCAGTAGAGCTGGGATATTGTAATCTAAAGATGTTGGTATTGTATACCTAAAAAATGGTTTAAATCCAGTAAAATCCAGTAAAAAATAAGTTAAATCCAGGAATTTCATATTGCATATCGGTGTGACATGCGTTTCGGGGGAGATTTTATTTGCGTATTATCCGTATCAAAGAGTATTATGTCTCAGATTTCAAGTTTCATGAAATTTGACGTTGGTAAAATGACTAATGACTGAATGATTCGGCTCATATGTTAACATGTCGTCATGGAGAGATAACCTGAAATGCTTAACAGCGGCTCAACAGGAG
>JAOPHQ010003150.1:217500-225353 GCA_030340625.1 Merluccius polli | reverse complement strand
AAAAACATTTGACACCTTCTGTCCTCTTGGCCCCGCCTTGGTGACTACTGATGCAGTGGAAGGCGTGAGCAACAGTGGAAACCGATAGGAACGGGTGGAGCAACAGTGGAAACCGATAGGCACGGGTGGAGCAACAGTGGAAACCGATAGGAACGGGTGGAAGCAACAGCTGGAAACCGATAGGAACGGGTGGAGCAACAGTGGAAACCGATAGGAACGGTGGAGCAACAGTGGAAACCGATAGGAACGGGTGGAGCAACAGTGGAAACCGATAGGAATGGGTGGAGCAACAGTGGAAACCGATAGGAATGGGTGGAGCAACAGTGGAAACCGATAGGAATGGGTGGAGCAACAGTGGAAACCGATAGGAATGGGTGGAGCAACAGTGGAAACCAATAGGAATGGGTGGAAGGAGAGCGAGTGAGGGAGGGAGAGAGAACAATATTGCCAAAGCTTTTTCAATTGCCATCAGTATTTTGTTCTCTGTTCGTTCTTTTAGAAACTTGCACTCAATACACTTTTTTAACTTACTCCCAACATTGATTGTATGCTTTCGTTGTTCTGGGCCTCAAGCGTCTGCTCAGCGACTTGATGTGAAGTCAGTGTCCTCCTGTGTCTAGATCCACACCAGCTTGGCATCCGCTGTCTGGTAAACGGAGAGACAGTCCAGAGCAGCAACACCGACCAGATGATCTTCAAGACGGAGCAGATAGTCGCCTGGGTCTCTCAGTAAGTCTCTCCAACGTTGTTGGCACTGTGGCGTGTGGTTTTGGCACACGTTGTCGTAGCAACTAACGGCGTCTGATGCGGTTTCTGTTGCTTTGTTAGGTTTGTGACTTTAACGCCGGGAGACGTGTTCCTGACGGGGACTCCGCCGGGCGTCGGCGTTTTCCGAAAACCGCCCGTTTATCTCAAGGTAACGGTCAAAAGGAATCACTGATCTGATGTAAATGTTTTATTCAACCAGTTACCGCCTCACTTGCCCCCGCCGGATCTTAAACCGGCGGATCTTAAACCAGCCCCCCCGTTTTACCACCAGGGTTGTTGACCGTGTGGGAGTGGAGTTACCCATTATAGCGGCCCGTTACCTGTACTGATGTTCCCCGAAACATTACAAAGGGGCAAATTGCCCCTAGAGGCTGTAGGGGCAATTTGTATGGTCTTCTGTAAAGAGTGTGTTTTGAGGCGTTTGCGCTTTGTGTTTTTTCCAGAAAGGAGATGTGGTGGAGTGTCAGATAGACCAGATTGGGTCTATACTCAACAAGGTGGTCTAATGACGAGGTCAACCACGAGGATGCCGCTTCAACAGTTCCCTCGACACCCAAAGTTTCATAACATATTACATATTACCTTTCAGTTGAGAAAGGAAGGGAGCCGTCTCTAGTAATAGCATTTGCACAACAGCTTATTCAATAAGCTAGTGATGAAGTAATGGGAGATTATACAATTTGTGATATTAATAGATTTTTGTTTTTCACAATAGTTTAAAAATGTATTTGGTAACCGATTATTGCACGACTTGCATAAGGCACCTAAATCATAATTACAATCCATTAATCTTTCAGCCATCACGTTTAATTCGTCTGAATGGGCTTCATGGACGGATGCTTTGGGACAATTCAGTCATTTTTTATTTGACAGGACAAGAATGGCTCTTTTTGAAGGATACAATTACATGACTCACCATGGCAGTTATAACCTGTTCATATTGTCACTATGTTCCACTTTCAGCCTACAGCTCTTGAAATGTCTACCACAGCCACTCACTCTGTCGTCCCGCTAAAAATAATATGGACCTGTATTTCATGTCTTTTTTGATGGCCATCATGTTATTAGACGCAATGTGAAGGAGGACAAACTATTTAAAGTAACCTTCCCAGCCACTACTCCTTTGTTATAAATAATTTCAAATTCACGTCATTTCTTTTGGGATCGTACATTAAAATGAGTAAGCCATGAGCAAATATTGAGGGTTTATGAGAATTTACATTTGTAATATATATAAATGAAATGGTGGTACACTGATTTATGAGGTAGTAGTGAACTATTGGAGCATTGAAAGGACGGATCCAAACCACCCAACCTTTGTCAACAGCTTTGGGGGGGAGGTCGTTACGCAGCGCTTATTTCCCATGAAAGTTCCCCTCTCCAATAAAAGTTTTATTAACAAAATCGTGACATCTACACCAAGGATATTTTATTATTGTAATCTTGCTCATTCATGTGTTGGCTGTAAACTAAGTTTGATTTACAACATTTCATAATGTGAAAGTACTGTAATGCAATAGTTGGGCATGTCATCCTAATGAGAAATGTTGATTAACAATGGTCTAAATGTTAACTTTATATTTTGTTGGAAATGCAATACTCAAATACCACCGCTAGATGGCTCTAGTGTTTCTTTATAGTAATACAGAGCTAAATAAATGTTTCTTCTTGCTGATCTATTGGGGAGACAAGGCTAGGAAAACTAGCGTCAAACCCAACACAACCCACCAATGCTGTAAATCCCCACATATTTAATGCGAGAAGAGAAATGGATCTTCACCCACAACACAATATTGATTTCTCCCTCTAAACCTCAGTGTCGAAGGTCACGAGTTTCCGAGGTCCAGCTCATCAGCACATCCAGAACTCGGGTCAGGCAAGGAGCGGTTCAGACTGCTCAGCAACACTGCTTCAACATCCAGTTACTATTTATTGGACACATAACACAAACTTAATGAATTTGAATGATTACAAATTCTGATGAACACGTACACAACGTAACATCACTGAAATAAAATAAAATAAAAGCTCTTCAGACAAGCAAGTAAAATAATGTTGTAAGCAAGCAGAGTACACTAATCACTAGTATATCACATCAAAAATGCATATAAAACAAAAATTGAAAATTAAACTTGGCAAAACATTAAATATCAACCTGAACGTCATGTATTACTAATTCTACCACGTTTAGAGACATAACCAAAACAGCTCACACTTCTCTAACACAACTTCAAATGAATGTCACTGCTGTGACACTACAACATGTCCATGTCATCATACAAACACTATTGTTGAAGTTAAAGAAAAATCAACGGCCAGACGCTCAAAAACACAAAAGCAATGACCCTGTCAACCGTGTAAAAACATAATCTGAATAAAATAAAACACAATCTGCTTGTGGTGACGAGGGTTCGACGCGGCGTGGCCTAACTGTGGGTGAGCCTCGTCCCTCCAGCCATTAGCTGTAGAGGTACTGTGAGATGAAGAGCTGCAGCTTCTGTCTGTTGTCTGCCAGCTGAAACAGGGGACCGACGGTGAGGGAGGTCCCGCTGCCCTGCCGCTCCTCCACAAGGACCTTGGGGAGGACATGGCAGACATAATTACCCGCCACAGGTCAGCTGATGGATGAGCTTTACAGTGGGACACCTCCTTGATTAACATACTGCCCTCGCAACCCACAAGTACAGTCAGCGTTTCTAATCAATGACTACTCTAGACTTTTTTTGTTCTCGTGGAGAGAAAGGGAAGTCTGTTCAGACATTGAAACGTGCAAGGAAAGCACAATGCTCTCTGACTAAGCAGGTTAGAAGTAGTCAGAATGGAAAGCAGAAGAGTAAGAGGAAGATTATTTGACCTCTCGTACCAATGTTATCATCTCTGCTTGGGAAATGACCTGAAAAATGGCTCAAGACCAAACTAAATGATTGCAAAAAAGGAGACCGAGTACAGTAATATATTACAGATGAGATACTTTGAGGGTTTTCTATAATACGTATAAAAGGGGTTTTATTCTGATAGTGGTGCTTTTAAGCCTGTATCTTCAGTTGTAGAGTCTTTGTACAAGGACAAAGAAACAGCATTACTACTGCAGCAACACTGCAGTAATAACACGCAATAGAAACAGCACAAAACCAGAGCAACTAGGGAGAGACAGAAATAGCATGTCAGTTAATTCAATCTAATCATGATTTGAATCTTTGATTTAATTACATCGCTATTTCCAAATCTCAGAAAAGAGCAGCCTAATTTAGGCCGTTCTGATTCTAAGAGAAGCTCACCGATTATTAGTATGCAACATTTGGGTCTTCAATCCGCCAGCCAGCGTTGCTGTACCTCAGAATCTTACTACACCTATTGACTTTCCTCCAGATATTATATATTCAGGACCAGATCTTGTACTCAACAAAACGCCCTCTTGGTAAATACAAGTTAATTATCTACGCATTGGCGATTGGGAATGTTACGGTCTATTTAAATGAAACATGGGAGAAAATAGGATACAAATACATCACTTGCATGTTCCAGACAAATGAGTATTTTGTCGTTGTCTCACGGTCATCTTGATAGATGCACAAATGCTTTTCGTATATCGACTCCAAACACTGTGAGCTGTGGGCTGCCGGCACTTTTTATATGTGGGCACAAAACATAATCGTAAAAAAAAAACAAATCTCTCATTAGTACCTTCCTATTACGGGATCTAGCCCTCACTGTGTAAAGCTGTAAATTCAACTTATTATGGGCTGCTTCATGCAGGACTCGGCACTCCAGCCTTGACAGGAGCCAACTGAGATGCAGTCAGACAGATACTGACAGCCTACTGATGAGGAAGGATAAAGAGTCGACCGTGGCCTGTCCAAAATATGTTCCACCATTTACTTATTCATTTATTCACTCACTCGGAAATTATTAGGTGCCAGGACTCAGAGTGTCTGATTTGATAAAATCCCATCACTTAGTATTCAGAACGCATTAAAAATCAGCCGTGGAATTTCCTTTGGCTCCTCACACCTGGCCTTAAATGCAGCGTCTTCAACGTCGACTGAAATCTCTCAACTGTGGGAGATCACCGCGAGATAAAATCACACGACCATTTATATGAAATTATTTTAGTGGTTTCTGAACCAAAAACTGATTGCGTCCTAGTGCTAATTTTAAGTCATGGACGGGGGGGGGGGGGGGGGGGGGGGGGGGGGGGGGGGGGGAGTGATGAATTCCGATTAGTTGGCGACAATTACAAACCGAGACTGATTGGACCTCACTGGCGCTACCCGCTTTTTTAACCCGATAACTTTGAAGTAAGCTTGGCTTGTATTTACGATTGGCCTTGAAGGTGTTGATGAAAAACAACCGATGCAAGCCATTGATCATTAATAAAACCTAGCAGTACGGATCTGGAGCCACACTCACTCCCTCCCTTATCTTGGGACCGCCTTCCATTTGCAACGCAATCCCAGGGTCCCGGGATTCCTGAAGGAAGGAAGAAAGGAAGGAAGGAAGGACGCATGGTCGCGCACACACACACACGGTTACTCACCCCAAGTTCTGTTAAGGTTCGAACTGCTATGCGTGCCGCCTCTTCAGTGCAGCTCTCTGTGTCAAGAACAAGACACGCCGTTATTAACTCCAACATTTATAACAAACCCACTGGAAAACTATAAAATATAGAGTCAGAGAGCCTTTAATGAGAGCATTTATAAGGCTTCTCCAGCAATACAAAGAGAGCATTTAGGGGGCTTGTTAGGCTCAGTAATAAGGGCATTAACACATCAACGTGTGTGTGTATGTATGTAAAAAGGTTGTGCGAGGTACTACTGCTCACCATAATGTTTGTCCTGCTTTGCTCTGTTGCGTAGATGCGAGTGTATCTGAGCGACACATTCAGCCACTGTAGGGGGGAAACGGAGACAAACAACAAATTTGAAATTAAGCAACAGGGCGACTCGCAGGATCAGTCCTGGAAGACATCCGTGGGTCTAATATTACACAGCGGAAATCAATGGACTGCTCCGAGAAGCAACCAAATGCATGTTTTCTTCATGTTGTGTATTGAGATTGCATGAAATAAATATGAATCAAGACATCACACAAGTTGATGGCTCGCCGACAAACCACTCAATAAATGCTTAAAACGGCGGTGCTGCGTGAACACACACGCACCTGGCATAGGTGTGGCCAGGTGTTGGACTCCTTCGGTGGCCCAGCAGAGCGCCCTCAGGTGGCCAGCTAGCATACTGCAGAGGAAGAAGATCATCTCTGGGCACTGGGATGGCCGGCTCAGCTATGGGAGACCACAACAGACTGTGAGAACGACGAGGGCTTAGCCCTCATCAAGCCACAGAGAAGTTTCCTATTGACACCCCACTAGCCCTACCTCAGACCTTATGTCAGGCCAAGGCAAGTTCATTCATACAACCCATTATCAAGAATTACCGTCAAACACGGCAATTAAAAAAACTTGTGGAAAAGTGACGGACGGTTTGTTATTGTATGCGAGCGGCTGGCGTTCACCTTGTAGGACCTGGCGTCTGGCTCCTCACAGTCAGAGTCGCTGTGGTACGGATCATCTGTGGTGGGCCAGGAGGACAGACCTCTGTGCTTCCTCCACAAATCACACACGGGAGCGTCCCTGGTCACCTAACCAGCACCACAACGGGCGTCAATACACAAATGAAGGGTGGTCAATGTACAATGGGGATGACAAAATCACCAAAATAATCTCGAAAGAGCCACGGATTTAGATGACTAGTGATGTTATTTGACCAGAATGTCTGCAGAGCACCGACTTTTTTGTCCGTAATTGCAACTGTTCCATTTGCTATGGTACAATTATGAACTCAATAACATATAGCATATTGGTAGCCATTGTCCTGACCTGTAAGCCACACTTTCACCTAGTAAATCACAGCTTACTTGTATGATTTGATTGCGCCTTTATTCTGCCTCGCCTTCTGTATAAGACGTACAAACACATACTGGGGGGGGCATTGTTGTTACGCCTTTAAGCCGGTGGCTGCGGTAGTAACAGAAAGGAAGAAGCCCAGTCGCCAACAGAAGAACCTTGCAATCCTAGCATTGAAGCATTCCTTCGTTTACCGAGCGAAGATGGAAGAGAGACTGATGGCCGTCATAATGTCCTATTCAGAGCTTTACAACCTAGCCACTAGGGAGTACAAAGACATGAATCCGCCATTGTAACTTAACGCATCACCATGCAAACGCATCACGCCTCAGATTCCAGAAGCTTTGTTTGGTTCTGTGTAGAAAAGCAAAGCCAGCATAATGAAGGATCTTCTTCACGGCAATAATTGCGGGACCTCTGTATAAAAGGGGCTTTAGATAGATTGGTACATTATTCATCCCAGAGTGGAAATTAATTACTGAGAATGGTATATAGTACATCCTTTCTTGTCCAACTAAAAAGGTCTATCCTGCTATGGTTGTAAACAGCTCTGGCGCTGAAAAACAACATGGTAGAAAGTGCTGCTTTGAGAGGCTATGTGAATCATATGACTCCACATGTGTAAGCCATGCGGGGGATCAAGTGGGTACTGATTACAGAGGGATCTCTGTCTCATAAAAGGCAGTACTCATTACGACGTGCTTTCACCAAAGTGAGTCCCTTGGAATAACACATTGGAGGGGGTGATTCAAGACAGAATGAGGCAGATGATTAGAGGTCTTTGTGTCCCACAGTGGAGCAGCTCCCCTCCTTACCTCCTCCATGACCAGGATGCCACAGCGCACCAGACTGTCCACCGCATCCAGGGCAAAACTATAGGATGACTGGCAGGGCTGGAGGGAGAGAGCCATAGAGTTAGAGACAGAGACAGAGACAAAGACAGAGAAAATGTACAGAGATATGGAGGAAGAGTAGGGGGGAGAAACAAGGGAAGAGCGAGAGAGATGCGAGAAGGCAGAGAGAGCAGAAGAGAGCGAGACAGAGAGAAAGACGACAGTGATAAAATGGGACGGACACTGATAAGGATGAAGATAGGTGGGAGTAACAAGGAGAGATAAAGAGAGAAGGAGAGAAAGAGATAGATAGGGAGGGATAAGAGGTAAGGAGATTGGATGAGCCCTAT
>JAOPHQ010003150.1:85000-210000 GCA_030340625.1 Merluccius polli | reverse complement strand
GTAGAATACGCTGTAAGACAGTGAGATAACAGTGACAGACTCTATATAACCTCAGCCTACTCACAGCCTAGGTGTCGGTTCTCATACTGAGCCAGAGCAACACTGTGGTTGAATGTAGGGCTGCAACTTACGATTATTTTCATATTCAATTAATCTGATGATAATTTGTTCAATTAATTGATTATTTATTTAGTCTACAAAATGTCATAAATAAAAGAAATGCCATCACACGTAACCCGAGTCCAAAGTGATGTCTTAAATTTGCTTGCTTTATCTGACAAGTAGCCAAGAAAAACTAAAGTATTCATTTTAGAATGATCCATGAACCAAATCAAACCAGCAAATGTTTGATATTTGTACTTCATGATAAACAACCTAAATGATTAAACGATTATACGAATGTAATCGTTGCAGCCCTAGTTGTGTGTGTGTGTGTAAAAAGGTATTAGAGATGCAGCAACAGAAAAGTCAGCAGAGAGAAGACAGCAAAGTTTATCTCCAACAAAAAAATGTGATTAGGAACGACAGTCATTTGCAACCACAAACAAAAAATGTAATTATGTGTACGCCTGTATATGTGCTCTGTAAAAACTGGATGTAATAAATGCATGTGAGTAGGTGTTTCAATATTTCCTGCATTGCAGCACTTCACTGCTCTGCATTTGTCATTTGTCACACAAATCACTTTAAAATATACAAAACAAGAATATCAGAGAGGTGGTATTGGGCTCCCTCAAAAAACCTCAACAATTGCTCAGACGCTGATAAGAATTTGCGTCCCTCTTTCCCACCAGCTTCTATTCCCTTACTCTCTGCTCTTTATATTCATTGTCTTATTTTTGTTGTTGCTGCTTCCGTCTCTCACAAAAGAATTTAACTATGTACACAAAAAAATACGATTTCAAGCCAAAATTGAGCCGAGATGATAACTTTTGTGTTATCTTTCCACTGGCTGGCAGAGTATCTTTGCCGTCAATTAGAGCGAGTCTAAGAGGATGAAACCTTGGAGACAACTCGCGGCTGTGCCAGATCTAAGCTTTAGAGCTAACTTTATCTCAAAAGTTTATGGGGAGAAAACTTTTCAATTTCACAGGTGTTAGACACAACACAAGGCCCCCCACACCCCCTCCCATGTAAAAATGATCAGACATGGGCAAACACGCACACACACAAGCACATTAAGCACGTTTCGCTACCTCCCATCGAGAACATTGGGCAGTAGCAGTTCCTGTAGAGGGCGCCATCCATCCACCCTGCACCTCCCTGTGGTGCACATCTCCTGTGATGGGGCGCACGCACACAATCTGATTCATTTACATACGCAAACGTGCGCACAAATACCCTTATGCAAGGTTGTTTGTAAAGTCCATCAGTGTTCGAACAAAACGATAATGATAGAAATTATTACAATGTGCCAGTTAACAGTTTAAAAAAAATGCACACCCACTCTGGGATGTGCTGCGTGGGTAACACTACTATAGCCTATTCATCTGCACTTCTGTTAAGCGGTGACGTTCATGTCAAGTTAACACACTTTGACGGTTACGTTTTCCTGGCAGTTTGACATGCGTTTCACTGTCAAGTAAATCCGAACCTAGACATATGGTGAAAAGACTGACACTCAAAATGCTGAAAGTAGTTGACATTCAACCCCGATTAGCATGCATTTTAGGTTCACAACTCTTAGTTCTCCACGCACCTTAAGAGAGAAGGGTTGGGCAAAATGAACCCTCAGACTGTTGCTCGGCTGGGACCAAAGAAGAGACCAAAGGCATCGAAATGAAGAACATAGGCCAACCTATAGAGTAACGCAAAGGACACACACACACACACACACACACACACACACACACTTAATAAACACATGCATCATATGACCTCACAATCAGGTACAGTGAACATAACATAACAAGACTGTCATTAAGAGGTACATTACAACACTGCCATCATTATTGAGCAGGATCAACAATGAGCAACAACAGTCTGCTGTGTTTACGAGTGCAAGTCTGAGCCAGTAATACCGTGCCGGTGGTTGTGTAGCTTCATAACAGGACCTTTTTATAGTAATATAACACCAAACAACACCTTCTCTTCACCACCACCCCACACAGAGCGCCATCAGCGTTCTGAAGGCAACAGGGCAGACATAATGATGAGCTGCTACAGTCCCGCGAAGATGCTACAATCCTCACAGCTCTAGCCTGCCTGTTCATTGGCTATTTTACCGTATTCTGCTGTTTTCCTAAGCCGAATGTTGTGTTCTGCCCCAAAGAACATTAAGGATACAGATGGTAGCCAATAATAAGAAGTGTATGTGTGTGTCCGTGTGTGTGTATGTGTATTTATGTGCCTGTTATATTCCTGCCTATATGTATGCAAGTTTGTTTGTTGCATGCATGCATGTGCGTGCACATGTGTGTGTGGTGCGTGTGCGTACTTGAGTGAGACCCGCTGGTAGGCCCGTGTCTGGGATGCAGTCATAGGAGATGCCCACAGGAACCAGGCTGACATCAGGCACCGTTCCCTCTTTGATGACCTGCCTGATGCGAGCCAGCCACTGGCCACCGTGCCCGGTCTCCCCGCAAACACTGACACTCAACGCCTGGCCCTCGCATAGCAGCTCACGTAGCAGCTAGCGAGAGAGAGAGAGCAGAAAACAAAAATGTATTTTTTTAATTTCATAGTTTGAATTCGAGCTGAAACAGGAGGTTCACTTACAGATAATTATTTGAATGCTTTGTTTTCCATTGAAAACATTGAAATTGGAATATTACATGCTGCTATTGTACATGTACTTTTGATTTGTTTAATGATTACCTCTTTGTTTTGTTTTTGCGAACTGATTTGGCATTGCAATTACATTATTTCACTGCCAATAAGCTACTTGAATGAATTCAATAACTAGAGAGTGTGCGGGAGAGAGGAGAATGGAGGACCACAATGGAAAAGATAAAGGCTTAAAAAGTTGTGGGAGTATGGAAGCACATAATTAATATAAAGAGCCTTTCATGCATTGTGGGGGGGGAAGCCAGTAAATACAGGCCAGCACTGCACTAGAAAAAAAACACAAGTACAAATAGAAGTAACTCTTTGGGGCGGGGGGGTTTGGACAGGGGTGCACATAAAAGAGTGGCAAGACCAACTCCCAACAGGACGGAGCAGAGGGAATCCAACTATCCCCAGGATATATGTTACTGCCTCAAGTACGCTTCCCTTCATTCAGGAGGAGCAAAATTCAATTTGTATTGAACAGCAGCTGGGCAAGCCTACACTCAATCAGCAATAAAGGTCTATTAACATTGAAATACAGCCAACCAGCAACCTGCTTTCCCAGTCACATCCAATATGCTAACTCACACAAATGGCCGATGTAAGAAAATCCCTTCTCACGGCCACACTCATAAACAACCTGCTCATGCTCCATTGTGGCTAGGCCTTTTATACTAATGTCAGCATGAGCTATTTTATGGTGCCACATAAGACAACATTGATCTTATTAAATGCAGTAACTCCTCCAAATGAAAAGCACTTAATTTGGCGAATGGATGTGTGGGGAAGAAAGTGCTCCATCCGGATACAAAAGGAATAAGACGACCTTGTTGCGCAACGTGGGGATCAAATGATGCATGCGATTAAAAGGGAGCGAGGATGTTGCTGAGCAGAGAACAGAACGTCCACGAAACGGGATGAATAGCAGAAGGATGGGCAGAACCTATTCACCATATCTCCCTCTCTCTCTCACACACACACACACACAGATTTCGACCACATTTTTCGCTCGCTGCTTCCAGTCCACTCGATGTCTAGGCCTATAACAGAACCCATGACAGTTGGTTATCTGTGGGAGAGAGGCGGTGAGAGCGTTAGTGGGAGATGAGGCTGGGGAAAAGGCACGAGTAATACGGTTGCATTTTGATAAGGAGCAGTCTGTGAGAATGCTATTCTAATGGCGGCATTGAGAAGGCTGTGAGTGTGTGTGTGTGTGTGTGTGTGTGAGGTTGCATGAGGACGTGAGATGACGCGCGTCTTGCGTGTATACAATGGCGCGTGCAGAGTGGAAACCAGAAGTGGGTGGGGCTGAAACAGGGGCTTCTATCTGGGGAAATGGACTAAATCCAAATTAAGTGGGATTAACAAACGGAATGCATAATTTATAATGATTTATCTCGATGATGATGATGAAATGAAGTGAGTTATATATCGAGAGACAGACAAGTGATAAGAAAGAGAAGTGCCCCTGTACACAGCCAAGCTTTGGCAACACTTATACTTACTCTGACAGTTTTTATTGTTTTTATTTTGGGAACCAGAAGCTTGATATTGAGTTAGGTCTAGTTTCATGCTTGATAAAGATTTGTCAAAGAGCATCTGTGGCTGTTTTGGATTCCAGGATAACTGTGTTTATCCGTCTGTGTGTGTGTGTTACTATGAAAGACCAGAATATAAACAGAAATCTTCTCCCCAGTGTGCTGGCCTATCACACACCAACACACACTTTTTAGTCCTTGTTTGTCGGTTCAGATATAGAAAATACAAACCAACAATTCACAACACCATTTGTGTTGAAAAACCAAACTGCATATTTTTATCAAAACAATATCTGATACAATATGTGTGTGAGAGAGAGAGAGAGAGAGAGAGAGAGAGAGAGAGAGAGAGAGAGAGAGGTGATCAGAATCAATTCATTAGCATTCCTTGGCGAACGTGGCCAGTGACTCACAGCTGTCATGGCTGGAGAGTACATATTGTCTGCCTCTGCATCATCCTCAGTCAGAGCATTAAAAGGAAGGAAGACCACACCAACTTTCTGCAGAAATGACCTTCGAGGGAGAGTGGAAAAAACAGCTGAGTCAAGGTTAACAACTACAACTTTTGTTGGATGTGTGTGTGTGTGTGTGTACACCTCCAGTGTTTTGTGTATGTGTGTGTGGGTGGGTTTACCGGAGCCAGGAGAAGCTAATCCGCTGGGGACAGAAGGTGTATGGGACTCTGAGGTTTTGAGAGAAGAGCACCAAGGGAACTAGGACATAGTCCAGGACGCTCTGACGCATAAACACGTACACCAACGGAGAGCCCTGAGTGAAGGATGACAAGACAAATGGTTTAAAAGGGCCTGATGTTGTTTATCTAAGACATGTGCCATGTGAAATATCAAACTTTGGTATTACATTTTTTTTTGTAACATTTTCACGGGATTGTTGAGCCTTTAGATGAATGGTAATTTTAAGTATAGTACCGTCAGTAATAATCGAACCCAAAATGAAATGTATTATTGCTCCTTTGAAGGCAATCATAAAGCAATCACACACAACGGCAAATAATGGTTGACTAAGCAAAGGTAAAGAGCTGCAAGGCATACTGTATTTCAGAGACCATATTATTGATCATGAGTATTGATCAGAAGAGCTAAGCTAATGTGAAGAAATCTGAATAAGTCAGCTGAAGAATATTAAAAAGATTACTGTACGCATTCAAATTTGAAGGCTTATATCTACATCTAGGAGAAAGATGTCAAAAGTATGCGTGAGTGAATATAATCCATTTATGTATTTAATTCATCTCTCTCTCCCTCTCACCCTCTCTCTCTCTCTCTACAGACTTTTTAACTTTACTTTCTATTACTATAATATATGATGATATGATTGTGAAAAATGTCATCACTCAATCAATCTCAACAGTCTCAAGAATCGAGGTCTCTCAGCCAGGTGCTTCTTGCTGTATCTCTGGTGTTTTGGAAACCCTTGAGTTCGAAACATTCAAGGTAGATCGTTGACAGTTGACTAGATGATTACATGCTAAATGATAAACACCGGTTTCATTAAACCGAGAGGCATAAAACTCATCTAACAAACAGATGACAGTTCATCACTGTCCTCTTAATATTTATAGCCATTATCGTTCTTATTATCATCAAGGTGTTCCGTTTGTGTGTGTGTGTGTGTGTGTGTGTGTGTGTGTGTTTTATGTGCACCTGTTGTGAGGCATGGTGTAAAGCGGCCAGGTGATTGAGGTTGACCTGGATACTGCTGAACACTGAGCCAAGAGTCTTCAGGCACAGCCAGCACCCAAAACTAAGCAGGAAATGAGAGGTGATGCTGAATGGCTGGTTGATAAGAAAGAGACATGATATGAATAGACATCAAGATGGGTCAAGATATACTACATTTAAAGCATTGAAGCTAGTCATCCACGGTGGTGGTAAAAAGGCCAAAAAAACAGAAGTCAACTCCCTAGCTGGATTTGGAAAGAAAAGGTCAAACAAAAGGATGTGAATCATAGAGCAATGTTAATGAGATTCACAGATGAGATGGATTACAGTGGAGAAAGGTATGAATTAATAAAAATGGTGATTTCAATCATGGAACACAATCCAAGAACAATACTATGGGGAGTGGTGCTGTGAGGTTGATACTAGATAAAGAAATTAAGAGATGGGGGAGACATTAAGTCTTCTTTAACATTAATTCTTAAGCCTTTGAAGAATTAAAAGCAGTGTTTCCCCTACGATTTCTTTCCAGCAGCGGTGCTGATGTGCGTGTGCACGGTGCTGATGTGCACACATGCACTGTGCTGATGTGCGTGTGCACAGAGAGATTTTAGTGTGATCACTGATTCCAGTAGATGCATGCATCCTGGTGCATTCCAACAGAAATATTATCATGATACAATGGTATAACAATATAGCATAATAATATGACATAATCAACATAACAAGCGTTTTTCTATTCTTCTCAAGCAGAACTATTTGTGTTTTTTCACAATATTTCTCCAATGACAATTGAGAGGGATGCAGTAGAGGGTCACTATGGTATAAATAAAACCAACTAAAACAGGCACCGCTGTCTAATGTAGTGTAGTATACTTGGTGTTTTGTATGTTGTCCATATGCATGTTCCCAGTGTTGAGTTATGTTGTGTTTGCTATGGTACGTACTGAGGTTATAATTTCGGCCTTCCAATACACTGCGCTAATTGTTATGATTCACACGTCGACGTCTGCATAGACAAATAACTAGTTTGCACTATTTCTGTTTTACTTATATTTTTTATTATTCATTGTTTTTCTACATTTAATTTTACTGCTCTCATACTTGTATGATTGTGCATGTAAGAAATAAATCTACCACATGCCCACACACGCCCATGCCCACGCACACACCGTAGAAAGCAGGGAGAGATGCAGGTGTTCATGAGGGAGTGGTAGGGGGAGAGGCGGTTGCTGTTCCCCATGCAGCATGGCCCCGTGGGGGCTGTGTGTTCCTCGGCGAGAGCCTCTTGCACCCTGAGACACGGAGTCACAGGACAGCGAGGTTATCCCGGAACAAAGGCCGTCTTTGTGCAGCACATAGACAAACATTAACACCAGCCTTCCACTAAGACAACAACATCCTTTAAATAAGGAGGTTACATAAAGGTTAAACTCAATTACATCGCGGGAGAGGACAACAACAGATACTAACTGAATACCCACTGACATAGATAGGGCCTGACGACAGACCAAAGTTATCCCCTTTCCATGGTATCCACCCGTGTGCAGAGCTCATGTTGGCCCTTCATTTTCTCCATCTGTCTCTATCTCTTATCACCCTCCCCCCCTTGTACTCCCCTCTCCTACTCTCTCCAGACAGCCAGGAACCCATTTCATTTTCTGTGCCTCTGCCTATCTCTTATTTGCTCCTTCGCCGACATCTCTATCCCCATCTCGGGTACCTGATGCTCTGACGGACGCGATGCAGCCTGTCACCGGCTGGACTGGGGTAGACATTGCACCCAGACACAAACAGGACACAGCACACCCTGCGGACCAGCCATCCACGGTACCTTTGGTATGCAAAAGCACAAGCGTTTTAGGACACATAGAGGTAATCCCTGAGGGAGAATTAAGGTGTTACAGTATCAAAAAACACAATAATAACAATAATAATTTTAAAAAAGTGACAATAAAATAAAATAAAATAAACATCTGTATCAAAAATGTGAACATGACATTTAAATACTAGTTAGCTGACCTGAAATGTAAACCAAAGTCATGACAGCCTACATAATTTAATAGTTCGTAATAACTTGGTGTGTTAATATTGTTAATTCATGTTTTGTTTTAATTCTTCTTGTTCAATACCGTGTTGCTTCACCTCTTTTATGCACCAACCCCACCAAGTCATTTTCCTTGGATGTGCAAACATACTTAGCAAAATAAAATAATTCTGAAATCAGCGACAAACATACAGTGAGTACATGACAGTAAACGCCACCTGATTTGTGTCTCGTCCACAGCCACGACATTGTGGAAGCCAAGGGAGGTCTTCTGTCCTGGTGTCTTGCCCTAAGCCATTGACCAGAGAAGATGAATGTGGAGACCAAACACACGGACTGTCTGACTCGGGCAGCAATGCCACCCACACCAAACGCAGCTGAAAATAATCCCGTTCTATTACGTTAGAAGATACTGCGTGATGACATTAAGGTCCCCTGAAGGATGGCATAATAACAGGGGAATCTATTGTGGTAGCCATCGGTTTGCTGAATTCACTCAGTGTGTCAGGTCAGTGGCCTCTGAGGGCATGTTTTGATCACTCAGTTGTTTTACTTGTTGTTGTTGTTGTTTAATGGTTCATTGGCCGGTAGACTAGTGAGGCTCTTCGAGAGGGAGCATGGGAGTATGGAGACAAACAACCATCAATATCCTCTTTTTATTTCCACCTTATTCATGATCTCTCCTTCCCTTGTGACTGAAACACACTTCTGTCAAGCGACACGCTAACATCCTAGCCTAGTGGCACGGCCTGAAGGTCTACACGAAGGCTACAGGGACCCGCCGAGAGGCCAACTTGCACACATCTCAAATCTTAACGAGGCTCTCCTTGCAGTTCTTTGCGTCACACAAACCCTTTGTGGAGCAAGGAGGGAGACGCAGAATACACAAACAAACACACAGAACCCAGCGCGTCTTGAAGAGCCTCTTGCTGAGAATGATTGACGGAAGATCTTTACCGCCGCTGCCCCACGACAGGAGCGAGGTCACAACGGCCAACTTTGATTTAGCGAATCGATCACACACACACCACACACATTGAAAATTAATTAACACTATTTGCTTGCATGTGCATGGATTCTCTCTCTCTCTCTCTCTCTCTGTCTGTCCCCCCCCATAAGATGCTTGCTCACCAGACTCTCTGGGGTGCACTGATGGCAGCAGTGGCCCACGGTGGGTCTGAACTTGCCCAGGTAGGGAGTTACAATCTTCAGCCTCTTCTTGACCTTAACTCCCCATGATGACTGTCAGGGAGGAGAAACAAAACAGTACACACACAGACAAACACACACACCCACTGTCACAAAAAGGGGTTAGCACCACTACAATACAGATGGTTGGTCGCACTCCAGTGAGCAATACATCTCTCCGGCTGCCAAATCAGTCCTCAGCGAATGTAAATATGAACTTGAAAACCATCGTTTAAAAATACTGGCTTCACCATTCATGGCAATGACCTCATTGTGCCGTCTTTCATTTTTTGCGTGTGCACACGTGCGTATGTGTGTGTGTGTGTGTAGGCTAGAAGTAGTGATATTACTCTACCTATGCTTGACACAAAGGAGTTGCGTTTGGAAGCCAGATTGATTATCACAGCTAGTTCTGAATTGGGCTCATGAATCTCCTCACATCAGTGACAGTTGGCTTCGCGGTTGAATGGGAATGATAAATAACGCATAATAGAGGTTAAATTGAAGTCAATACATGGCAAATAAAAAGTCCATTTCACAACCATTACCATAAAAACAAAGCTCGAGTTTGATCATCGATAATTTTTATCGGAGCGGAGCAAGTTGACACCCACACATTTCACTGAAAAGTTTTCAGATTATTGAAGAAAAAGGGCTTGACCAGGATATCCACATTAACGAAAAACAAGGTAATGTATGAAAAAACAATTAATTGAATTTCAATTAACATTTCGCTCGTCTTTCGCTTCGTGAAAGACAAGCTACATGAGCAAAGATAGCTACATGAGCAAAATACATGGTTACATTCAGAGCAACACAGTATAGCCAACCGTCTTATTCTGAGACCACACCAACTTTGTCCATTCACTCAGTCAGTCAAGTGATCAAAAACACTGGGGGCGAGGGTTTCATTGCCTTTGGTTGAGAAGCGCAGCCAGGCATAGCACATCCACAAAACTAGAATATAGATCCCTGTGATGTTGATTATGCTCTAGCCAGAGATACTAGGTACCACTGTGTGCTGAATGAGAAGGTAGGCGTTGGGACAGAGAGGACTGTGTCTGACACTGAGGCCCGAGGCTGGAGTTTTGTTAATATATTTATTATTTGGGATCTTACTGCAGGTTTGGTTTGAAGAGCTGGCGAAAGGTGCACCTCGTCGTTGAGGTGGGTGTCCACATCCTGCACCATGCTGGGCTGCTTCGCACAGGTCTGCCTTTCGGTGCCTCTCCCACGTGCCTCCCTACAACCTATGGAAATTGACAGATGCACGTGAATAATGTAAAGTACACCCCCCCCCCCCCCCATGTTTGATAGCAGATTCACGTGTGTGAGTGCGTGTAGCTGTATGAAATGCATGAGTGTGTGGGTTGTGTATTTTTTAACTCAAGGTTATGACACCAATTTTAGAGAGTGGGCTTGAGCCCTCCCAATTAAAGTAAACAGCACACACACACACTCACACACACACACACACACACACAATCTGTCGCACACAATCTGTTGCGCACACATTCAAGCGCCTTGGTCCTTGAATGTGTTGGCAGCATGTACTGATCTCTCAGCTACTATTACGCCCTTCTGTGTACCATCCTAACTTCTCACTATCTCCCCTTTCCTCACACATCTTCTGCCTGTTATCAAATATATTATCAAATTTAGCCAACGCACCAGACAGAAATACATTATCTAGCTAATCCCTTTGTCTCACAAGATTATATGATTTGTGTGTGTGTGTGTGTGTGTGTTTGTGAGAGTTGATGATTTGAGTGTGAGTGTGTGCATGTAGGAAGAGATAGAGTTACGCATACTGTAGTGGTTTTTCCTTCAACTGCAGAGCGAGGGGGGGGGGGGGGTGATTCAATTAAATTATTCAAGTCGGGTACCGAGCTGTCAACCAAAGACCACTTATGTGAGCGTTGTGCCCATGCCTCATTTCACAGCTACTGACACACTGGGCCGAAGGAACGTGGCTCACGGCGAAACACATCTAGCCCATCCACGCCACCTACCCAGGCTTCCCAGACCGAGGCACGGTCTGGGAACCGAGTTGCCCAGTGGACCTCACACGGTCTTCAATGTCTAGTTCCTACTCTTTCAGGTGAGGTGCAGCTCACACCACATGCATCACATGTGATATCGAAACACAAGTGAGATGATGTAAGAAAGGAAAAATGACTGTCAATGAGACTGTTTAAAATGGTATTTTGAAATCATAAGCATATTGTGATATTTATCGACATGAATACCATTTATTGTGTTCACAATAAATCACAAATGTATTATTGTGATCACACAATAACCACGCAATTCCCCATAGTTATTGTGAGAACATATTTTGCAGTTATCCTGCAGTCAATTTGTATCAACTCAGGGAGAAAGACAGGGAGCTCAAGAGTATTGTTGCCTTTGCTTCGTATTAAAGGTGCTGTAGACAACTTTTTTGCTTTAACATATCAATATGAAGTAAATGTTGATTGCACAGTGTGATAGCTACAGAATAATGACAGCATCGGCATTTAGATTGTTTCCATATAAGCCTCGCTTTCACTATGCAGCTCCCGGGACAACCATTGCGCTTGCAACCAAACCAGGAGGAATAGCGCTTTCGTTTACCCAGCAGCTATCGGTAGCTATCCCCATTAGCTATGCCCAGTAGTGGAAATGGCAGATGGTGGAACAACCAAAGTAAAGACAATCTGATGACACTACTTATATCTGCGTACGCTACGTTTTTGCATTGAGTATGCTTCCTGAATAAACCTCATCTTGCAACTCACCAGGGGTCCGTTTCACAAAGCAGGTTTAACAACCTCTGAGTTTAATCCTAAACGCTGAGTTGATCTCCACTGAGATAGAAAACTCTGGGATTTCGGTTCCACAACACCGGTTTTGAGTTAAGTTGATCAACTCAGAGGAGTTCCACCTAGGGTTGAGCGCGTGCACCACAACTACAAAAAGCCAGCATCAATGGAGCCCCGATTCGACGAGTCACCATGGCAACGGGGAAGAGGAGGGCTACGTTTTTCACCAACCTCCAATTGGAAATCCTAATGCGCTCATATGGCGAATTTCAACACGTTTTTGGAAATCAGTGCAACACTGCTGCGTAAGTTTAAATGTAGTCCTTTGCGATCACAATAATATTACAGAGGAAAACTGCTTGAATGGTAACTATTTATTTATTTCATTTAGGTGCAATCCTGCGGGGGAGAAGCGCACTTGACAGCAGCTTAAGATGACATTGTTCAAACAGATAAGACCTCGGCATGATCATTTTGATCATGTTTTACACTGTAAAGTAAATATTAAGTGGCTATTTGACTGTACACAGTTGCCTTGCTCAAGTGCTCTGCATCTCCGACATTGTACAAAAAACATTTGCAAAGAAACGCAGTGCAACACACAATATCTGCTGGGATGTGAGAGACTACGGTTGGTAATGTTGCACATGTAAGGACGGATTAGGTTGCGTATGTAAATGATGGACTGTGACGTGAAACGGTACCGCTGAAAAAGATAATTGTCTGGAAATGATAATTGTCTGGAAAGGCTCCATCTGGTCTGATAACCCTCTCCCGTCCCGACGAATATTTAATTCTCTGCGCAGTAATGCTGCACCTCCATCCACGGGATCGTTGTCAAAAGCAGTGCTCGAAGTGGGCCGGTACTCACCGGTACGCAACCGGCACTTCTACATTTTACCCTTTAGCGTACCGGCACTTTTTCTTGTGTACCGGCACTTGTCACAGGCTGCCGGTACTGTACTTTGCCCTAACCAGGGGCGGATCTACCGGAGTGGCGCCCCCCCCGTCGGTCGTAGGTCCGGGGTGGGTTACGATCGCGCCCCCCCCCCCCCCCCCCCCCCCCCCCCCCCCCCCCCCGTCGGTCGTAGGTCTGGGGTGGGTTAATATCGCGCACCCCCCCCCCCCCCGTCGCTTATATGTGAGTAAGGGAGTACCGGCACTTATTTTTTTCCACTTCGAGCGCTGGTCAAAAGGACATGTTCGTGAAAAAAGTCGCCTCCTACTGCCTAATGGACTTCTGAAATAGCACTGACTCTGATTTTGTAAAATGATTTTTGACAGACGGCTACGCCAAAACTCGCCTGCTGACTGAATGAATGAGGAAATCAAATGGCGTGTGTGGCTGAAAGAGGGCGGAGACAGATTGATCCATTGAGTAAAACCTGGTCCCGACCAGGTTAGGTTCATAGAGTCTGTTACTACGGTAACTGACCGAGAGCGTAAGTTATCTCTCTTTGTGAAACAGGCTAGAGTTGCCCCTCTTTCTCTGGTTTGAGTTATCTCCCTTTGTGAAACGGAAATCGCAGAGTTTCCCTCAGTTCAGGGTTAATAAACGCAGGGTTTTCACTAAACCTGCTTTGTGAAACGGACCCCAGATGATCCAGTCAGGCTACCAACCCAATTCGCTTTTCTCAACACATACTAAAGAATTTGTATCTGCTTTCTTGTCTACATTATAGACTAAATCATTTGAATAAACTCACAGTTTTCCTCCTAATGTTTTCTTCGATTCCCCCCTCCACCCCGACGCCAACCCCTGCTGCCGATAGCAATACTCCCAACTATGGTGTTACTATGCAACACACATCATTACAATAGCTTTTGCCTGTTCCCAAGTAAAATGATGCCGATTTCACTTGACCTATTCAGTGAACATGCTTCTTTCTTTCTTATTTCCAAAGTGTTGATCGTTTCTTTCGGAGATTTCCAAACAAATGCGCGTCTTGTTTTGTTTGTGGTCGCTAGGCTGTGAGGTCTTTGCGACAGCGGCGCAAAAATAATACCACTTTGAAACGCTAGGGTGGGAAAAGTTGTCTACAGCCTCTTTAAATGTGTTACTTATTCTGTGGACTGTAAGTGGTTATGTTTACAAAGTGGTTCCATTTGTTTTTATACCACCTTTGCTTTAATGTTTTTTTCATTTGAGTCTTCAGGTTGGATGGTAAAGGCGTCCCCCCCCACCACCACTACTGTTCACAACTCATGTCTCAGTCTCACTCTGGCCTATAAACTGGGCTAATTAAAATCCTACAATTCCCTACAGGGACGTGTACCATTTCAACTGGCTCAGGTTCCCACATTCATTAAGACTCCGGTGGGATCACAGTGGAAGGGTGATGGGGAAGGTAAGGGAAGGCAAACGGCGAAGTAAAGGGTGGACATTTGAGGCTTAAAGAAACTCGGGGATCAGAACCGATGACCGCAAATGCTTCGACAGGGGTTTATGTACCGCCCCACTAGGAACAGCATGTCACATGGAAACGGCTGAAGACGGCGTATGTAGGCCAGGACTTGAACGCCACTCGCAGCCAAATTTGTAATCGCACACTATGCACACACCTTGCATAACAGCCCCCCCCCCCCCCCACACACACACACAACCTCTAGAGAGTGAATTCAAATCAATGTCTATCATTCCAGATCTGTGCAGCTTGCAACTCCCCAGTAAATAACTTATTAATCAAAAGTCTATAATTACGATGCCAGATCTTATCAATGTGTTATATGGGACAACCATACGACCATACCAGCATCTGTTGTGATTAGGACCTGCCAAGTCAAATCAAACCCATGAAAACTTCACAGCAGCAGCTAAAGTGATGTGCATGATCAAGTTTACAGTCCACTTAAATATCTATTAGGCTGTGTGTTATGTGTGTGTGTGTGTAACGTCGTGTTTGTGCATGTTTGTATGCATGTTGCGATGTCTTTATTGAGGTGTATGAAAACTAATGTCCCTGATGGATCTATAGAGGCGTGTGGCTATGGGATCACCTATGAACACTTGTATTCAGATCTTTACACTACAAACACATTGTAGTGTTGTAGATTGTAAAGTTATCTGGTCTACACCATGGACTGTTTTCAACGCCCCCATAGGTCAACTCTTAGTGGATGACCTTTCGATTCAACAATAAACATTTGATTCATTTTACAGTAAACATGTTTATTCAGTTTTTTCCTAGATCTATCTTGCCACAGCAATAACTATGATAGATGACTTGGAGATGGCGCGAAAGTATATGCTTGCTGACAACAGCATAAATAAATGAATATATTTAATCACCTCGGCATCAAGATAACAAAATGTGTGTAAAATAGGAAAATAGGGCGTTATTTACCAGCCAAAGGTGTTTACAGCGGGTCTTTGACATGCAAATGAGCTTTCAGAGACGACCAGAGCTGGGAGCTTGCATTGTGCTGAGCGGGCAGATAGATAAAGGACCAGGGACAGGTGTGATGTTCAATACTTAGTCGGGCAGCACAATCTCAGCCATTCTGGGGGAATGTTAATAGGATGATGACGCATGGGTCTCTCTGCCTCTCATGAAAAACATGCTCACACTCGTGAGAGCACCCACGAGCGTGCACACACATGCACACATACAGTTATGGAGCCTATGAGTATTATTGATTTGCCAGATTTAACATAATATAATTTATTTACCTGCTCCCTTACATAATACACTATTCTCCCCATCTGTCCTCAACAACATAGCTTGTAAAGAGCTTTTAGTAAAACAACCACAGTTAGGCCCTGAAAAACATGGGATTTTGATAGGTAAAACCTAGGTTCATAGCCACATTCTGCTTGCTTTAAAATCTGTGAGTGATAGCAAGAATTCAACACTCAACCCAACAAACTAACATTTTCACATCTGTGCAACTACTAAAACCATTCCTTGAAAAACCAGTCCTGTGGTCCCTATGGAGTTGTTTCTCACACCAATACCATAACATGATGACATGTGTTCACACATTGACTTTGGTCACAGATTTAGCTTGGTATACTTGGTATAACTGGCACATTGTAGATGTGTTGCATAAATTACAGACAACTCACGTGGTATGCATCTCATTTTAGAGCAGTTTGGTTCAGAAGTGCAAACGTGTACTCAAGTAAAGCAGTACTCGTCAAGCAAATGAAACGAATCTTATATGAAATTAATCTTATAAATACATGATATATTATGGTGATATGTATTTTATATAAGTTTTGGAGCAGGGTATATCATTCAATAGTCAAAAGCCTTCACTGTTGTGCAGTCATGCATTGTTGTTGAGAGGCTGTATAAAATAGGTTTGTTCGCCAACATTTCGTAGCTGGCCCGGGTGGGCAGAGTTCCCCATGCGGTCGACAAATTTTGCAATAATGACCTGCCACCAGGAATGTCCCAACATCAAAACTGAAAGTAAATTGTATAGCAGCATAGCGCTGCTGCTGCGGTGTATACAAAAAAAATCAACATCTCAATAGCAGCTTATGCAGTTTGAGCGTCTTTTTTTTGGAAAGATATTGGATAGTCAACAGATATTCACGCTCTGAATTAGCGATGCGATGCGCTTAACAAAAGAGGTGATCACTGGTGGGTCCCATGTGTCTAGCGGTGAGCTAGACGTTTGGTCGTTAAATGCAACTCAACTGGATAAGTCACATATCAGTATTTCCCAAAAGGGCCGAGAGACATTTCATACAATTCTCGTTTGAATTGTGCCATGAAGTACACATGACATTTGTCAAGGTAAAAGACAATTTAGCAAGTCAAGAAAGTCGTTTGTCGTAAAACTGTTGAAGTATAAGACTGTGAAAATACATACTTAGAAAGAGCACACACTCAAAAGTGGCCTAAGTGAGGTCATAACATCTCTCTCGACAAGCTACCCAGAGCTGCTGAAGCTAACACGGCCTGTGTGTTTCATACCAGAATGGAGTCACACAAGCAGTTCATTCTTTCACCTCCCGGCAGATGAAAGGCCCAGGCACTGGATACAACACATTAGGTAAGATACATCTATGCATGTTGGTGTTGGTGACATACTGTATATTGTAGAGCTGCTTCACATAAAATTAAATATTACTGTTTTACATCATTTTTGACTTGCAAAATTATCTTTTGAATTGACAAACATTATATGTGTAATTGATAGCACAATTAAAACAGGATCGAAACATTATTTGTGTCTCGCTGTTTACAGTATATATTTTTCCCCTTAATAAGGTCCCAAGGGGGACAGTGGAAGGGGAGGGACTTATAGCGATGTCATAGAGATGTTATATTTCTATGGCTATAACAATAAAGTTGATGTTTAGAAGTCCTGCTAGCGCTACAACAGTAAAAAGCAGGTAAAAAACTGTGTTACCAGCTGAGCTGCAGTGTGGGCGTAATGCACATGGACTGTATAAAATACTGAATAAAACTGACTTTCGACATGTGTAAATAAGTGAAACATTTTTGAAAAAAAAGTGCCTACAAACGAGTACTTTCTGAGATATGGACTGTGTATTTCATTATAATTTTTAGTTTGGTTTCTAGTTTGGTTTAGTTTATTTTTTAATGGTGGGGGAGTCCAAAAATGATTCTTAATTACACACATTGATGTAATGAACATTAATCAAAGTGCTTTAGAACAGCTGAATATTGATGATTACATTAAAATAGCAAAGCATATCTTGGTTTGTTTTTGCCTGTTACTGCCAATCATAGTTTAGCTTAGACTTGTATGAGCCTTAGGCCAGAATATTCAACATGAATCAACATATGTTTTAAGTCCTATGATTAATATCTCACAAGTCCACTTTGACCGCACTCATGAAGCTATGATCCTAAATGTGTCGCTTTGTATGTCATATTAGTTGGAGCGTGTGTTAAACAAATTGCATAGTGTGAATGCGCTGTAAGTCAAAATAAACCCAAGGAAACTTCACAGCAGCAGCTAAAGTGATGTGCATGGTCAAGTTTACAGTCCACTTAAATATCTATTAGATGTGTTAATGTATGTGTGTGTGATGTCGTGTTTGTATGCATGTTGCGATTCCTTTATTGAGGTGTATGAAGAGTAATTTCCCTGATGGATCTGATGGAGACGTGTGGCTATGGGATCACCTATGCAACACTTGTATACAGATTTTTACACTACAAACACAGATACAAATTGTTTTTGTTAGGCTTGTCTGGTCTACACCATGAAATGTTTTCAACGCCCCCATAAGTCAACTCTTTTAGTGGATGACCTTTAATTACAACAATAAACATTTGATTCATTTTACAGGAAACATGTTTATTCCAGGTTTTTTTGGAGGGGGTGGGGGAAACATTCCTTGCTTGCCACAGCAATAACTATGATGACTTGGAGATGGCGCGACGGTATGCAGTTGCTGACAACAGAATGCTAGTCAGTTTATTTGTCACCGACAGGAAATTCTTTTTTCTCTCTCAAAATAAATAAGAATAAATAAATAAATAATACAAATAAATGAATTGATATATTTAATCATCTCAGCATCAATATCACTAAATGTGTGTAAATTAGAAAAATTAGGCGTTATTTACCGACCAAAGCGGTTTATAGTGCGTCTTTGACATGCAAATGAGCTTTCGGAGACGGCTGAACTGGAAGCTGTGGTTGCGTCAACCGAATATTTACTATCATTGACTGAATTTTTACCATTGATGGAAAAATTTGAAGGCCTACCGTCACTTTGACAGTTTAGAGGGATGCAGCTGCGCCACTGGTGCAGAAGGAGCGCATGCTGCGGGAGTGCTTGCAGGATCGCTTGAGGAGTCTTGCCAACTTCTGATCACTTCCCTGGGAGAAATGTTCCCCAACTTCAAAACTTTGACTGAGGTGGCGCTGGTATTTCCAGTCTCCAGTGTGGCAGCACTGCAGCAGAGTGCGGGTTCAGCCTTCAGAACAAAATTAGACAATAGACCAAGTAATTGTCTAATTTTGTCTAATTGCATTGTTCATATTTGCCTGTTTAGGCACAATGGCCACAGTATTTTTAGTCTGCTTAGTGTGGTGTTGACATGAAAAGTGACTCGGTGTCTCTGTTCCATCTTTTCTCTCCATGCCCTCATTACTGTATAATCTATAAGCTAGTCCTGGATATTCATTATTAAAAAATGAAAATAAATGAATGAAAATTAAACGCAATTAAATATGTCTTATTATCAAACAAAAATTACTGGTAAATTAAAATTACGGTTAATAATAGATGGACAGAATTTTTACGACCCGGTCCGTCAAAATGACGGACAACGCAAAAGTGTAACGCAACCACTTACTAGGAGCACGCACTGTGCCGAGCAGGCGGAGAGATAAAGCACCAGGGACAGGTGTGATGGCCCATAATTACAGTCAGCAGCACAATCACAGCCATTATGGAGGAATGTTAATAAAGTGATGGCACGAGCCCCTCGTTTGGATGGGGCTCGTGTCTCTCATCACACACACACACACACACACACACACACACACACACACACACACACACACACACACACACACACACACACACACACACACACACACACACACACACACACACACACGACGACGACCTATGCAGAGCTGCAGATCTCCGATGACATAGCCTGGACCCACAATACGGAAGCCATCCTGGAGAAGGCACAACAGCGCCTCTACTCTCTTTGGGTCTAACAGAGACCGGGCATGAGAACTTCATGTGAACTTCTACCGCAGCACCATTGAAAGTCTACTGACTGGAGGCACCTCGGTCTGGTACGGCGGCAACACCACCCAGGACAGGGAAGGCTATCCATAGGTTTGTTGAAACAGCTCAGAGAATCAGTGTGGAGCTACCGGCCGTCAGCGACCTCTGCATCTCACACTGGCGCAGAGCCATCACCGTTATAAGAGGACACAAACCCGTCCCGCTGCCTACCGTGAAGAGACTCCAGATGGCGGCGCATCATGACTTGAACTCAGGGCCGTTTCTAGCTGTTTGGGGGCCCTATGCGACACCTATGCGACACCGCCGACACCAGGGGGCCCTATGCAGCCGCATAGTCCGCATATGCCGGCTCTGCTTGAACTAACACGTTCCATAGGCAGTGCACATGCTCAACAACCAGCCGCAGTAGCCCCCCTCCATCACCCCCTGTTGGACTATTTCTCCCATACCCCCCCCAGTTGTTGCAGGAAGAGAACGGTGGAAATGCAAACCACTTTTTAGATAACACTAAGCTACGCTTTCTGAAGTCCAACACAAACTAGTCTCCTCTCTCCAACTCTCACTCTTCCTGCAACAACGCGACTCTTGAGATTTCAGAGCAAGACTTCTCCTTGAGGGAGACTTTGTGAGACACCAAAAAGGCGAAAGGTAAAGATGTTGTCAGGCACTTATAACAATCTGAGCCTGTCAGTGACAAAACAAGCACTTTTAGAGGACGTACATTGACGGGGCGCTATCGTTTCACATTGCTGCTCGTACCGCAGCTGTCGCTAAATAATGGACCAATTTCAAAAATTGTTGTCCGCATTAATCACTGAGACCCAAAATTATTGGACAATAGGGTCCAAGCTGAAAAATCCCTAAGTTATTCTTTAAGGGACCTTGCACTGTTAAATACAGACTTGCACACTGACAACACAAAATGTTTCACTTGGCTGTATATTTTACATTTTTAATCTGGCTATATTATTTTATTCACGTAGGTTATATTTTTAGGGTTCATACTAAAATGTTGTCTATATTAATTTGAATTACTACTGCTAGTAAACTAGGAGTCGATAAGAAACTGGAGAGGAGCAGGACCAATAATTCCAATGTACCTGTACTTAAATATGGCAAATTAAAACTATCAACACACACCTGCGCATACACACGTGCCCGTACACACACACACACACACAAAGTGATCAGAAGTTGGCAAGTATTATTGATTTACCAGAAGAAAATAATATATTTTATTTATCTGCTCCCTTATGTAATACACTAGCCCTCAATAAAACAATCACAGTACAGCCTTGTAAAACAAGGTTCATAGCCAGTCTCCTTGCTTTAAAATCGGTTAGTGATTCCTGTGGCAAGTCCAGCAAGTATTCAACACACAACCCAACAAACCAATATTTTCACATCTTTCTACAAATACTCCAGGTGACAGCAAAAACAATTCCTAGAAAAACCAGTCAGAAAACCATATTCCAACTGAGACCAACAGTCCAGTGGTCGCTATGAGCTGCGTTGTTCCTCACACCAATACCATACCATGATGACATGTGTTCACACATTGACTTTGTTGTTGACTTCACAGCTTCAGCTTGGTATACTTTATATTTAACACATCTACAATGTGCCAATTATACCGACAACTCACGTGGTATCCATCTCATTTTAGAGCAGTTTGGTTTAGTTTATTTAATTGTTAATAATTTCTTACTATTAATTTTTTTAATTGCTAACCATTTTTCTAATCACAAACATGTATGTTAACGAACGTTAATCAAAGTGCTTTGAAAGTGCTGAATATTGATATTCTATTCTTATTCTATTTGAAAATGTTTATTATGCAATAAAACACCAAAGCCCATCTTGGTTTGTTTTTGCATGGGTTATCTTCCTTTTTAACAACCATAGCTTAGCTTAGACTTGTATGAGGGCAGAATATTCAACATGAATAAATGTACGTTTCAAGTACTATGATTAATATTTCACGTGTCCACTTTGACCGCACTGATGAAAGCTGTGATTGTAAATGTGTCGCTTTGCATGTCCTATTACTCGGAGCGTGTGTTACAGCCTCCCTGTCAGGACCAAAGTGAAACTGACAAAGTCATAGACACAAGGCTAGTGGGGCTCAAAATCATTCACTGGTAATATCACCACGGCAAGGCAAGGCAAGGCAGCTGTATTTATATAGCGCATTTCATACACAATGGCAACTCAATGCGCTTTACATAAAACAATATGAATTGAAATAAAAATTAAAAACAAATAAAAAATAAAAACAACTACAGAAGAATAGAAAGAAATAAAATACTATAAGAGCACCATAAAATCATGATTTAAAAGGACATAGTGCAATTAAAATGTACAATTTAAAGTGCTTTGAACAAGCTCAATCATAAGCACAGGAGAAGAGAAGTGTTTTTAACCTGGATTTAAAAATGTTCACAGTTGGGGCTGATTTCAGGTAGTTTGTTCCAGTTGTGTGCAGCATAACAGCTAAAAGCTGCTTCACCATGTTTAGTTTGAACTCTGGGCTTCACTATCTGACCTGAGTCAGTAGATCTCAGAGCCCTACTGGGTTTGTATTCTACCTATTATCTATCTATTCTTCACCAGATAAAACCCATAGATTAAATACCAATGAGGATAACCGAAATTGTACAGCTTGATTCCAAGTCACAAGATACGGCATATTGTGGGAACCAATAACCATATGTATTTTCGTTGGCTTCATGGACAGTCTTCATGTGTGCAATGCAGTCTTCTGTCATTGGCTAGCGGTATAGACGGGCTTGTTTGATACCATGTCTCTCTCTCAGGCTGCAGCTAACCTTTGGCTGGCTGCTCAGGAACACGGAGAACATCAGGGGATTGACAGAGATACAGTGATAATATGTATCTGTGTGTGTGTGTGTGTGTGTGTGTGTGTGTGAGGGGAGGGGGGGGGAGAAGAAATGCCACATAAAAGCATGATGGAAAACTAGGAAGGAAAAGAAATACAGCAGTTTTACAGAGTTTTAACTTACTCTGCTGTATCACTAGTACCAACATCAAACAAGACAGACCAATCATATTCCACACAACAACTAAGTGCATTGGAAAAAATAGAATAAATTAAAGTTGACTGCGGTTTAAATGTACACATAAAATAATTGGTAGAATTCGAAAACACACGAGCAAGGGATATGCGAGCAAGAAAAATGGCAACCAGAGACCAAAAAAATTATGCAATATGGAGGGATGCTGGCATTACATGAAGTTTAGTTTAGAATCAAACTTCCTCATCAAATACCTTACAATAATGAATTATTTAACGGCAGCAGAATTCACCTGGGGTGTTTCACAATTCAAAATCAGAATCTTTAACTCAGGCACCCCAAAGGTTGTTTTGCCGGGTAGCCATGATGTTTTATTAAACACTAAGAATACAAGACACCTGAGCCCATTGACCTGGGTGCGATGGTTTAAAAAGTCAAATTAGAGAGGATGGATATTATTGGGCCGATTTCACACTTTGAAGCTCAGTCCCAAGCAGAAGCACACATGCATAAAATAAGCAATTACGCAAACGGCATGCAGGACCTTGTACACAACACATAAACCAACGTATTTAACATAAGGAACCAGTTTTTGCAATGCAGAGCTGTGCATTTTAATAGATGGCCCACAAAATATGGCCCTGCTTATAATATGTAGTACAGAATAGACCATTTAATATATGAAACCTACAAATGCAATGCTACCATCTATCTAGCTATTATCTTTTTCAAATGGATTTTTTTGTTGTTTCAAAATAGTGTTTGTGAAATGTTTCAGCAAGGAAAATCTGATAAACCTATGTAAATATGAATCACTGTGTCCCTGAATTGAAACATGATGGTTCTCTAAATGTGGCATTGATACTAAACAAAGTGAGCTTGTCTGATAATTGCTGAACCACTGGGCCATAACACACTCTTAGCGTAATATTTGATTTTCAACAGTAAACAAACGGCCAATTCATTTTTCACTGAGGGCCAGGTCCAACTGTAGTGATACTGACAAGCTGTGCATCACGTGAAAACCAAAAGGATGTGCTCCAATTTATGATCCAATTGTGAGCATGACAGAATACCGAGCCTAAAAAGCATTTATGAGCCACAGCTTGCATGCAGTACTGCAGCTGAGGTGGTAGGAGCAGCTCAGAATAAGGCGATGACTGAATCATATTCCTCTAAATAACCAGACTAAACTAGCCAACTACACCATTGAATAAAATACATTTCTGAGGGTGGGGCAAATAACTATATAACAATAGCACAACATGATGACATAACTATAAACAAAACAGAAATATGCAGAAGAAAATATGCAAAAGAGTCGACTTAAGCCTGGGATAGACAGACTGTTACACAAAATGTGTGTGCGCACCAGCGTTTGTGTGGGTGTGTGTGCACGCACTCACATGTTTGTGTGTGCATGTAGGATTAGCATTTTTGTTTTTATGTGTGTGCATGCTTGCTTCGGGTTGAGAAATAAAAAGGTTATGATGTTAAAATAACAGCTCACTGCTATCACAGTATAGTTGAGCCCGTTCTTCTTTATGGATCCATCTGCTTTAACAACATGCTAACTGAAGTAAATAGAAACAGGCTTTGAAAAAAAACCTCACTCAGCTGGTAAAATAATTGGACTCATCACCGCCAACCTATCAGGCCGGCGGCCACATCACCTCGATTGCGACCTGTAAGGCACACATAATCTCACATGTCCCAGAGCACCCTCTACACCAGCACTTCACCCTCGGCCCCTCCGGCCACAGACCAATCAGCTTGCAACTCACTTTTAAAACGTGTCCGTTTGTAGTCATGTGTATTGTACTGTAGTAGGACAATAAATGACCATCTATCTATGCTTGGTCTGGCATAAAGACACACTAGTTTCAAGCTCTGTTTGACTGGAGTTATGTGAGACTTTGCCTGCCCTCCTTAGGGTCATACCTTTCACTTGTGACTTCTGTGAACTGAACCAGGTAGTGTTGCACCGATACCATTTTTTGGCCCCCGATACCGATACCCGGCTGTGCAGTATCGGCCGATACCGATACCATACCGATACCACGCCGTTTGGAAAAAAAAAAAATATATATATATATATATATATATATATGTATACAAGCGTTTTTTCTTCTAATACTAAAGAACTGCATACTCACTTGGATGTAAAATCATTGCTATCATGGCTTGGTCAGGAACTGCTTAAAAACCTTTGTGAAACAGGAAAAAAGACTAATACACAGTAAATCCAGAAGAACTTTTTTATTGCCTACCTGTTATGGGTGACAATAATTGAATATGCCAAAATAGTGCAATATCCATGTAATTACAACATGTAAAATCGTAGTGCAACAAGAAGTTAAATTAAATTAAAATAAGAAATAATATACATATGAGGTAGAGAGTGCATGGCATTAAGGCCTATCTGAGGTAAGAACAAATCAGAATTGCAATAAGAAATTACTTCCTCCTGTAAGGTCTAGGCTGATGTGCACTCCTCTAAGTGCAGCCAGGGTAAAATAAATAAAATAAAATAAATAAAAGGTGTCCTATGACAACAAGTTACAACTCCAAAATCCACATTGAAAAAACTAAAACGAGCAGTGGCAAAAATAACTGCAGTGAGTGCAGTGAGTGAAGGGAGAGAATGTCTCTATGATGTCCTCTATGATGTCCTCTATGATGTCCTCTATGATTTGACAACATTACATTTGGCAAAATCGGTGTTTATTTGGGATGATCATTTCCGTAAATATGATTGGGGAGTAACCCGACGAGGTGTCCATTAACAGAAATGAATGGACGACGCGGAGGCGTGAACCGTCCGACGCGAAGCGGAGGGTTGCTTCCGCGAAGTACCATGGTCACTTACGAAAGAATGAAATATGTAATCAATTAATAATACTTTAATGTGTTTTAGAGTTGAAATCGTGAGGTTTTTTTTATTTTTACAAGTCGAGCAGACTATTTAATATCTCCCGTATGCAGGCGTTGCCAAGCAACGTGGCCATAGCGTCTTCATAGCGTCAACGTCTTTCCTAGGTGTAAATCAAAGATGGTGTAAATAAACACTTTTTAACCTACACTCTCCAGCCAATCGGAGTAATTCTGTTTTTAATGACTTTATCAAGTAACTTTCCGTGATCAACGATGTCGGTAAATGGGCTGTGCTACAGCAGTAGTTGCGTGGTGGTGTTTAGCGTGTGGCGCGCTGGCCTTTTAAATAAAAAAAAAAAGCAAGAACGAACATTCTGAAGGGGGACAAATGCGACAAAAGCGACTTAGGTGGAGTGGACAAGGCGGATTCCTCTTTGTGCGCTTTCGGTGTGAACGCACAGAAAGACACAAGGCGCTGCGTTCCAAGTTTCATATTAGTATCTGTAAATAGCATCGGCGCATTATTTGTTCGTACTCGTCGATACCGATGCCAGCATTTTAGTGCGGTATCGGGGCCCCTCCCGATACTAGTATCGGTATCGGTGCAACACTAGAACCAGGATATTGGACCCACAGAGTCTAATTGAAGGTTGCTGTGCACAACTCAATCAAAGGAAAACCCATTGGTCAAACATACAAGTGGTATGTGCTTGATTAGATGACATGCCTCAATTTGACAGTCCACAAATTCCCGTGGTACAAAGGAACTCATACCTAGTGGCGCTGCTTGCACATGAACATACAAGCAAGTGCTTCAGCTGAGTGCCAAGATTGATGAAAAAGAGGCTGTGAGATGGTGATGTTCATGATTGGTATCTGAGTTCAGTTGGAAAGCCACTGCAGTGTTTGTATGTGTCAGAGACAAGAGCGCGAGAGAGAGAGAGAGGACAAGAAGCGCGCAAGAGAGAGAGAGAGAGAGAGGACAAGAAGCGCGAGAGAGAGGATAGGAAACGAGAGCGAGAGAAAAGAGGAGACAGAGAAAGGGAAAGGGAGAGCGAGGTTAGGAGTGGAGAGGGAGCTTGAAAGCGAGCGAGAGCAAGAGAGAGAGAGAATGTGATCTCAAGTGATGTCTGACCTGCAGATGAATAATGAGCCAGCCCAGGGAGACATGGATTAATATATGCACGCATGTGTTGACGGACAAAAGGCTTGTATCACCTTCAACTCTGACATCAGAACAATAAACCATGCAGAGGCTCTCCCGGGACGGAGGGAAGGTGAGCAGCCCTGTGTTTTATACCAAACCTAGTTTATATTTAAACAGGCTTCGGTTTGTGATGGGTCAAAGGAGACCATCCCTTGCCAACTGATCCGTGGGAGATTACCCTATGCATGAGGATCCCTGTCCAGGAGGACTCATCTCCACCAGAACAAGTCCCCCCCACCGAGTCCTTGAATGTAATTATGTGCTCTGTGATTCTATAGGGTTCAGCACATGGCAGGGTTGCTAGTCTGGTCCACCCACCCCCTGCCTCCCCCTCCTCCCCCGCCTCAAACTCCTCCTGATAAACTGGTTGCTGCCTTGCATGGATGAAAATGCTGCTGCAAGTGCAATATAAATGCCTTCCATTTAGCATTAACCAACAATATTTCCCAGAGGGATTAAAAAAAATAAATACAAAAAAAACGTACTTTATACGTACATCATAATTGAACCGTGCGTCCAACACACGCAACCACACAAATGTACAGTGATAACTCAACTTATCTGTGGAAACGATAACTTGGCATGTCCGGTGACTACAAAGGGGTCGTCTATCAGAGTAAAGCGGAACCTACCCTACTGAACATCCCTCTTAGTGACTGATACAGCTTTAGACTGTCGAGTGCATAGTGTGGGTGCTGAAGCTAAAGCTGGGGGGGGAGAATAAGAGAGACAGACAGACAGACAGACAGACAGACAGACAGACAGAGAGACACACACACACACACACAGACAAAGACAGACAGAGCGAAAGGGACAGAGTATCGGGTGCTTTTCTATGCTTTTTTTGCAACAGGGTCTTGAAGTCTACCAAGCATAAAGAAAGAAGCCACTTTATTAAAGTCTTATGATCATAACTATAAAAGCAGATCAATCTAATACACTCAAGTCTAAGGGCTCTGTGGTTGTATGCGAGTGTATGAATGGAGACATGTGAGGATCACTAGGTAGGCCCAATAATAAGCCTGTGGGTGTGTGTGGGAGTATTCTCCTCATTCCCTCTATGTATGCAGGCTTCTTGCTAAATAAAACACTGGCTGTGTGAGGCGTTCTGCTCCCTTCTTCTGATTTACACTTGAAAATCCAAATGTGGAGGAAATTGCTTTTGCACACAGACCCTGCCATGCTTGTCTAAGCTAAAATTATTATTTTTTTGGGGGGGTGCATATTGATTTTATGCCCTATTCAAATCGTCGATCAAAAATTCTATCAAAAGTGAACGTCATGGTGCCATTTATGTTCCAGGGTGCAATTCTCTGTGTAACAAAATGTATTACAAGGTCATATGGTTGTCTCCCGAAGCACGAGTATAAACCGCTAACAAGAAAATGGTAAAGATGCAAAAGCAACAAGGTGTGTGTGTGTATAACTTTAAATGAAATGGAAAAAATGAACCAAATTGACATTCTTGCTTCTGTGCTCTGGCACATTCCCATGCAAGTGTGTCTGATTTAGAGAGATAAGCTATCAAGTTTAAAAGTGCATTTCTGCGTCATGGTGTCTTTAAGCCATTTTCCTGCTTGTCCAATACCATGTGATTAAGGGTTTACTCTGCGTCCACACCCAATAAAACCAATGGAATAGGAAGAAAATAAAGGAAGGAGCTCATCAAGCCAAAACCAGATTTGGATAATTGTCATCAGAGAGAACAGGGTTTTAAAACTTTACAGCAATTCTAGGAAACTGTCCAAAGGTCAAATTCACATTTTGTAACTGGGAAAAGACTAGAAAACTAGGTTTGCTATAGTTGCACAGCGTCAACACCACCAGCAAAAATCAATTTGCAGAGTCGTGTCAAACCAAACTAGAATAATGAAATAGTGTTTCCCCTACGTGCATCCAGCAGTGGGGCAAGTCAAGTCAAGTCAATTTCATTTTTATAGCCCTCACAGTTACAGTCTTAAAGGGCATCACAAGCCACACATTTACAACACCCCCTAACCCAGGGGTTCTCAACCTTTTTCAGGCTGGGCCCCCCCAAAACTGGTTCATTGCAGTCGGGCCCCCCCCATTGTTGACCGGGGGGGGGGGGGGGGGGGCGACGGGGGGCGGGGGGTGCGCGCAATAGTAACACACCGCGGACCTACGACCGACGGGGGGGGCGACGCGGGAGGGGGGGGTGCGCGCAATAGTAACACACCGCGGACCTACGACCGACGGGGGGGGGGTTCGCGCAATAGCAACACACCGCGGACCTACGGCCAACGGGGGGGTGCGCGCAATAGTAACAGACCGCGGACCTATGGCCAACGGGGGGGGGGGGGGTGCACGCAATAGTAACACACTGCGGACCTACGGCCGACGGGGGGGGGGGGGGGGGGGTGCGATTGTAACACTCCGGCCGACAGTCCGGCCTAAAGCCGGGCGCGTATTTGTCCTCCTTTTTGAACCCCGCGCCCCCCCCGGGAGAGAACCACTGCCCTAACCCTAGCCCCCCAGAGGGCAAGAAAAAAACTCCCTTGATTATAAGGAAGAAATCTCGAGAAGGCACTCAGAGTGGGGGATCCCCCGTTCCAGGGATGGTTAGGAGTGCAATGGGTACCATAAGTGACACACATAGTATTACAAGCAGATATTTTAAGTTAAAAAAATAGAAAATTAATTTTGCCTGGTGAGCAAGCTGGTAGCCTCCCGAGCAGCTAGTAATCCAGTGGCACGGCATTACTAGCTGCGCCACTGCTGGACTGCAATCAGCCATGCTGATTCAGAATTAATATTTTATTTTAAAAAATAATATCATGTATATGCCCCCCACCTCCACTCAATTGTTACATTGTCATTAGCACATTATCGCCGCGCACGGCACCGGTGCTGGCACGCGCACATCGGCACCGCGTGCGCACATCAGCACTGTGTGCACACACATCATTAACATAGAGTGCACCTCACACACACACCTCAGCACCACTGCTGAAAAAACCTTAAGGGAAACCCTGAAATATCAACAACAATAAGTTATTCTACAAGCAACCTCATAAAACGGCTGTTGAAGAGGTGCACCTGTCTCAGGGATTGTTTTAACATTTACACGCTGCATACGTGACACTGTATTAGGATGGATAGTAGAGGTGCCGGGGAGTGTACGAACTATAGCTCAGCGGAGATTAACTGAGATTTAACAGGGGTTTGATTATATTCAAATTATTGTTTTTTTTTGGTCAATCGCTATGACACAATTTGAACGCAACAAATCAAGTGAATCACTTATCTAGCAACTGGCCAATTGCTTTGCAGTGTATGGCCTCGAAGGTGTTAAGTGCATCTTTGGCTGAATATAAAAAGTTCTGCCCTGCGTCTGACCACCCCCAAGAGGCTCACTTTCCGCTTGGCTTGAAGTTGTCTCGAGTGAAGGCGATGCTTCCCATTCCTGTCCTGCGTGTCATCCTCGTCGGCAGCACTCTTTGGGTCGTGCTCCAGAATCTCAGCTTCCCGTTTTGGATTACCCATCCTGAGGAACTGTTCTGAGGATCAATGTCTCTCTGTGATGTCCTGGGTCATAGAACTGTCAGGATTCACCCACTTGAAAAATAGGTCTTTCTGGAGCGTCCCCTGGATCATCGTGGTCGGCGTTATCATCACCATTCTCTACTTCCTGCCGCTCTCTACCAGACTCTTGACCACGCCGTTGGTCCTCCATCATGTCACGCACCTGGCCTTGCATTTCTTTCAGCTGGTGTTGCATGCTTTTCGATTTCTGATCCTGGCGAGAAGATTCTTTCTCCATCACTTTCTCTCCATGTCTGTCTGAGACTGCATCAGAGCCTTCACAAGTCCTGAAAGCTATATAACTATAAGTCTTTCCACCCCTGGTCGTCTTCATCTTCTCACTATTGCGCAAGGCCCAGTCTTCTGATACCACTTGTGAGTCTGTCATTTGTTTAAGATTACCCTGATACATGTGTCTACTCAACTGCATCTGTGTAGGGTATGTGCTTATGAAATGGTGAAATAGTCACATTGAAAAGTATACAGAATATGAATATAAAGTAAATGCTATTCTGAGAAAACTGAAATGATACCATGGGTAATTGAATTGATGCTGTTTTGTAAATTATTTCAGGAAATGCATTTCAGTGAGATTGAGATTGATTGAGAAACCAAAGATTGTCTAACACAGAAATATACACCAATGAAAGGATGGAGAAAAAAGGGAAATTTCAGGATACATAATCAGAAATAATGAATTTTAAATAAAACATCTATTGACCTGCCTATAAAATGTGTTAAACTCTGCCAGTAGGCAAACATAAATGTAGCTTGTATAATTGCTTAACCATTGTTTTCAAATCATTAATTTGACTGGAAATTTGGAATTTAACAAATCAAATGTCTTATTTAATATCTTCATTATCTTTAATCTCAAACTACACATCCAGTTATCTCTGAATAAAATAAGATATTGTCAAATATCAATCCTTTCAACGTAACTTATGACGTTTTTTGTGTCTCCAAAATCCCAACAGAAATGAATGGAAAAGAAGAGATGACCAGAGTGTATGGAAACTCCATGGGGGACTCCTAATGGTGGGCTTGCTCCGACTGCAGTATGCTCATCTACCATCTGCCACACTCAGCTCTACCCTTAACATCTCTTACAGTCAACTCAATCATTCTGCCTAAATAAATCACACATCTTTCTCTCCAAATCTTCCACTCCACTGAAAATTCAAGACCTTACAACAGCACAAACTATGAGACAATACAATTTGCAGCTTCACTAGTATTGCCGAGTCAGCAGTTGACAATATCCCGAGGTCTACTATCCCAAAATGGCCTGCCCAAGCAATTCTATGCACGAATAATCTCAGGGGCTGTTCATGTGCACACCATAAACCACATTTTACTAACAGAAAAAACCGATGACACTGCATAGCATGAGTGAGACCACGGCAGTGAAAACTGGCAGCGCAGAATTGTAATCTGCCAGAGCTCCTGGTTTGTCTGGAAAGGAGAGGTGCTCCCCTGCCTATTTGACTGTAGAGCTGAAGTGCTCTCGGACATGGTGGAGCTGATCACTCTCTGTAGAAACCTCCAGTTCCTCTGAGCGGCTACCGGGGAACCACCACTTGTGAGTGGGTCTTACCCACTGTGCAGCTGCTCTCCGAAGCCCGCTTCACATGGAGTGAGCGCAGGCATCAGTGAATTACAGCCATCTAAGCCGAGACCTAGAAGATAGTCCGCACACAGAACCACAACAGGTAATGAAGACCATCATTATTGCCAGTGCCTACAGTTTGCTGCTGATCTCCTCTGACATCAAGCTATAAAAAAATATTGGTGCCGCTTTGCGAGGTCAGCGGCAGAAAGGAGCGGTTTAAATAGTTTCAACTTTTGGCCGAGTGAAACAAAGCCCAGTTTGGCTGCATCGCCACAGGGGAGCACTGTGCTGAGATGTGCACATCTTTTCACAGCAAAAGCTGAAACTGATCAATTTTTCTTTGTCATGTCTGCATGACAGCATGAAGGAAAAGCCCCCCACATTTCTATAACATAGCCAAGGCTTCCTGCACATAAGTATTGTGTGTCTAGATTAGCCAAAGAGCCTTTTCAAAGAGCTGTCCTGTGGCTGTTTGTAGAATTAAGCTAGGCAGAGAAATAAAACACACAGAGTGCCTACATTACACTTAGTTACTACTACTGCCATTGTACACTCTGCCAACCAAACAACCACTACACCATTAGAAATTATATACATTGGTATACAACTTGTATCTGGTTTTCCGGAAATATACAATATTAACATTTTCTTTGGTAGTTTGGGTAAAGACACAGATATACGCAGACACAAGGTAGTAGACAATAACCTCCCACACTTTGTTTTTTTTTCTAATTCCAACAGCACTTCTCATTTGCACTCTGCCCTTCCCACTCTTAACCAGGTGTGAATATGAACAACAGTGTGTTGAAGTGTTGAGCAGCTACACTCCCCCAAAACAACTCACAGGCACTCGGTCGGCACTTGTAGTGACTTCACAGACACTGCAGTTGCTTCTACTCATTCTCCTCCAGTTGACTTCCTCTACTTCCTCCCATTATTCCCCATCTAAAACTCCCAACTCCCCCTTCTCTTTTGTGTCGTTTAGCTGACTCATCTGCTAATAATGCCAGCACTCCTCCCACCCATCACCTTGTGTAATCCTCGTCACTTTAGCTTGTTTTAATGTCTCCTGTTCTCTCCCATTACTAGTCAGCTCCTCCGTTGTAATTTAGAATCTTCTCTTCTCATTATAAATAAACTACAGTTTTCTCCTTTATCAAGACCTTAAGACCTTTTTAAGACCTTAAAAAAAAACAGTTCATGATCCAATATAGTCCAATAGTGGTATTTTCACAGAAGGAACTTTGGAGTTTTTTTATCATCCATTTACAATACAGTTGGAAAAATATAATGCCTCTTAACGTCAATGAAAGTACTCAGATAGTTTATCTTGCAAGCAGGTAGGGGTTGGGCGTCTTCCTCAAGGATGCCTACAGGTAAACTTTGGACACTGGGGTTCAAACCCAGAAAACACCATCACCATGCACAGCAAGAAAGTACATGGGAATTGTTGCTCAATTTTGTTTTCCCTGGAAATGATTTTCTTTCTTGCTCTGGACAAAAGTTTATTTACCAAAATTCATGTGGAGAATGATACTGAACTTGGTGTGTCTACTAGAGTAGAATATTTAATTCCTTTACTTAAAGGGGAACCATATTATATTGATTGTATGTTATTATTATTATTATTATTATTATTATAACCAACTATACATGATACCATTACAAAGTTGATAATGCTCATTTGATTGTATTATATTAGCCTATATTATAGTATATTTGTAAGGCTAATGGAAGCCTATATTTTCTGTCAAACTGAATGCAGTCGCTGACATGAACGGATGCACACATTGTCGTCGTCATTTTGTGACAAGTTGATTTGTTTGTAGAGGGGGATCGGTCTTTTGGCGGAGGTGCTGTGCCTCGCCTATAGACAGCTGTGGGAAAGCCTGTCTTTCCAAAGCTGTCTGTCTCAGATCAATTCGTAAAGCCCTTGCTCTCCTTGAATCTTTAAAAGGGAGCCGTCACACTCGGCTATTTTCTAATAGAGGAGAGTACTGCTTCATTCATTCATGTTGTAACACAATCGCGGTCGGCAACATCAACTCTTTCCCCGTAAAAGTGGGAGCATTGATGTCCTTTTTCCAAAATTGGACCTACAGAGAATGCAAATCCTAGACCAATGATGTCCACGGTCCAACATTTCAGCATTTTTTTTGTGGAAACAGAATTGATGTTGACACGCATTATAACACGTGCATGAAGCAGTGCTCTTATATTACAAAATAGCCAAGTGTGATGGTTCCCTTTTAAAGATTCAAGGAGAGCAAGGGCTTTACCAATTGATCCGACAGCTTTGAAGAGACAGGGTTTCCCAGGCGAGGCACAGCGCCTCCGCTAAATGGTTGATCACCTCTACAAACAAATGAACTTATAACAATATGACGACAATGTGCGCGTCTGTTCTTGTCAGCATCTGCATTCAATTTGACAGAAAATATAGACATCTATTAGCCTTATATAATATAGGCTAATATAATACACCGTAATCAATATAATAAATCTGTGAAATCAAACAGTGCCCGAGAACTCTGTTCTGTCTGATTACACACCGTATTACACATCTCATCATGACAAAACCATTATCAATAGAGGATGTAGAAGCGTTTGACTGATTAAAAATGTAAAATACATTTGAATGATGAGTATCAGTGTATATAACAAATGCGGCACAATTCAGTTTAACAGAACAGCGAAAATGCACTACCAAGTAGGCCTACCGACAGAGTTTCACAAGCGCGAGGTGTGTGCATAAGCCTGTTGTGATTCATGTTTTTTGTGTACGCTAATGTCCTTAAAGCGCAAAAAATCCACAATAAAGCGCTCTGAAGCGCCACATTTGTTTCCTGCTGAAGATCACTTAATTACGGAGCATGAATATAGAGTAGGGCTGCAAGGATTAGCCAATTAATCAATTAGTCAATCGACAAAAAATGAATCGAATCAAATTCTTATAATCAATTAATAGTTTAGGTTATTTATCAAGTACAAATACCAAACTAATTCATTAATTCCTAATTTCTGACCAGTCGAGGCATCACTTTTCTGATTGGTTAGGGAAATCCATCTTGCCTGTCAATCACATATAGCTAAGCTCCAGCAGAGGTGCATGAATGGAACACTTCTCAATGGCAGAGAAACTTAGGGAGGGAGGGAGCGTTTTTTTGGGGTATTCATTTTGAAAATATTGCCCTCTTCTGCTCTCTTTCCATCTCTCAAATCTTACCTACAGCAGCATCTGTATCCATTAAACTTTTTTTGTGGGAAACCCTGCAGAGATACCTTAAATCCTAAAGAGACTTTGCAAGTTGATCGATGAACTAGAAAAGTTCGGATATACGCATTTTCAGAAGAAAATCGATATGCCTTCTCAGATGCAGTGAAAGTAATAGTAATGATAGTTTCTTATTGATCCCTACATGGAAATTCTACCCCTGTCTTGACCTCTCCAATGGATGATAGAACTTCCAGTAATCTACGGAATGAATTCCCTGATCCAGCAGGTATTAGAAAGTCAATTTAAAAAGGTTACCACGGTGAATTGAGGTGGCAAGGTTGGAGAACTAGTTCACCCTATGGTGCCAGAAACGCAATAAAGCTCCTATATCAGCTATATCCTATATCAGTTTCCTACTCCTGTACCTTATCGATTAATGGTTTAGAGGTTTGTAAAGGATGTTTTGTTAACATTTTTGTATAGCCTCTAAATTACTACTAATAACTTCACATTTGTGGTTCCCCTGGCTACTTTGCACTCTGTCCAGTTTGGTTTTTTAACTTGGTGGTGCAGCACTATAATTTTTTCTGTAGCCACTCCAATTTTGCTGATACGTTTTGATTGTTCTCAATCTCCCTTGTAAGTGGCTCTGCAGAAAAGCGTCTGCTAAGTGATTAAATGTAATTTAATGTAGCGTACCATGTACGTAAGTCATACATGATATATCGATTAATAACCCTGTCTTCTCCTATTGGAATCTCTAAGATATCAATTAGCATAATATGACATGTATGACATGTCAGAGATGATATAGGAAACCAAGGCCCAGTTCAACAGACCCACTAACTTGTACCCAGGGGTACTGCTCTAGATTTTCATAGACATTTTATAGACTTTGGTGATACCCGTTATTCACCAAAGCCAAGAGTTAGCAAACATAAACATACCCTCTCTGTTGCTGGAAAGTAAAGTTAGTTAAATTAAAGTAGTCTGTTGGCATTAATGTGTAAATGTAATTTCAAATTTATTGGAAGAATAAACCTTCGAGATGAATCATCTAGTTTGAGGGGGTCCAAAGAACAGATATTCATTACAACAATTAAATGATTTCCTCTTCATTTTTATACAGGCTATATGGTTATGAATAATACAATTTATTTTTATTCATGAATACATACAATATTTTTCGTAGAAATTCTGATTTATTTACACAAAAATGTGGATTTCATCACCGTGCACTACCGGGGAAATATAACACGACAGTATCACTGTCTTGTACCTCCCAGCTCTACCGGGAGCTGTAGTCAAGAGATTCAAACTGTACAGAATCAATGCATCTGGATCTTTCCACCCAGGTTCTCTACTATAAAGAGAATGAGCAGAGCAAGAAAAAATGTGTTCATGACAAGTCTGCATATCATGACAGAGATTCTCGGGGCAGCACTAAAAGTCCTTTGGTATGCTAAACATCAAAGAGAAGGGAAAACATCTCTCCCTTTGTACACCCTCACCCTCTCTGTTCTCATTGCTCTCACTCCTTTATTCACACTTCCGCTCACCCCTTTGCCTCTGCTCACCCCTATGTACTTTTCAACTAAATTGAAATCACTTTTATGTTTCCGAGGAAACCAGATAAAGGACAGCCTTTATTCAAGGAAAGCCCATGTTCTTTTTTGATCGTGCTCTAGGCCCTGTTTTGTTGTCACTGTCCCTAACCATTACAGTGTCTTCTCACTGTCCCTAACCATTGACAGTCATGTCTTCTTACTTTCAAATGTACTCCCTTCAAATTAAATGGATGAACACCTCGCTCAGCAAAGTGATGAATTGGAAAAATAGCTTGTTTTTAAATTCATATTTACAGAACAGCAAATCCTGACAAATCCTTTCCTCAATGTATCACACATAAGCTATAAAAAGACAATCCCTGTTGCCATCATTTGCCTCATCAACTTGCAGAGCAAAGCGTTTGTTATTGATTTTTTTCTATAGAATTTATAGTCACTGTGATGTGCAGATTGTTAAGTGCGCGGACAGGCCATGCACGGCCATGGCATTTACCGTCACCGTTTTGTTGTAACGTTGTAGACACACAGTTGGCACACTCTTCTTGCAGAGCTTCAACATTTCAGAGGTGCGCGACACGTGTCAAATCGCTGTATGAACCGCGCACAAGGGCTATGATTACATCATTTTTGGTTAACACCGTCTCGGGCACTTCACGCCGGCTCGGGCAGTTCATGCACGGCAACTATAAAGTTTCGCACTTCGGTGCACACGCGTGGGCAGTCATTTATTTACAGCTTTTGTGTGCAACACATTTCTAATTGTTTGTTCCGCCTGTGCATTGCTTTTCATACAGTGGCGATTGAGCTTTTCACCTCACTAAAATAAATTAAATTCTTCTTCCATCCCATCTCACTGCACCCCCCCGTAGTACCCCCTGTGCCTCCCACTTTGGGAAACACTGTCCCTAACCAATGGTAGTTGTGTCTTCTCACTGTCCCTAACAAATGGTAGTCATGTCTCCTCACTTTCCCTAACCAATGAGTCGTGTCTTCTCACTGTCCCTAACCAATGGTAGTCGTGTCTCCTCACTTTCCCTAACCAATGAGTCGTGTCTTCTCACTGTCCCTAACCAATGGTAGTCGTGTCTCCTCACTTTCCCTAACCAATGAGTCGTGTCTTCTCACTGTCCCTAACCAATGGTAGTTGTGTCTTCTCACTGTCCCTAACCAATGGTAGTCGTGTCTCCTCACTGTCCCTAACCAATGACAGTTGTGTCTTCTCACCATCCCCAACCAAAGACTCCTCTATCAAACATATTTCATTTTTTTCTTAATTGTATTCACTTTTTTCACTTTCCATCTCAGTCCAGCATATGAGTCGATCTCCAGCTCTCTTTCTCACCCACTGTTCCCTTTCTCACACACTGTTCTCTTTCTCACTCACTGTTCACTGTCTCTAGCAGGTTATTTCACCTCTGGGATCCAATCTCGCGTGATTGATCCTCTCATCTCTTCTGCATTAGAGCGCGAGGGGAACCGGCCACATTTTTAACAATGGCAATACAACTGATGAGGTAAATGAAGCACAGCCGCATAATAAGAGATGCTGATATAACTGAATAGATAGGCACATCTCAGAGTTTCCTTCTGTCATCCACCTCACATACAGACATGTGAAAACAAACTACAACTCTCACACACACACACACACACACACACACACACACGGCTAATGAAACTAAAGTTTGGCAAAATCCATTTAAAAGGTAATTTATTTAAGAAGAAGACCAATGACTTTCTATCTAGTGCATCAAATTTTCTTTTCTATTAAACTAATTTGCACAGGTCTCTATTCAGCACCGTCAAACATCGGCCCAACCCTAATGCTTGCATGTGCACGCGCGCACACACACACACACACGCTGACTGGCAGTTGTAGACTTGGACAGAAAATGCGATGCTGTGGCGTTCCAATCCTCTAGTCTCAGCACATTCACTCATCAGATCCTCATCAATAAAGTGCAATTCATCTATGCTAAGGCTCACTAGACACATTAGCCATCCAGGGACTTGATTAATCTTTAAAGTATTAAATGTAGACATATACATACATACATACAAGTATAAGGGTAGTATGAGCATAAGGGGCTATATATATATATATATATATATATATATATACTCACCGGCCACTTTATTAGGTACACCTTGCTAGTACCGGGTTGGACCCCCTTTTGCCTTCAGAACTGCCTTAATCCTTCGTGGCACAGATTCAACAAGGTACTGGAAACATTCCTCAGAGAGTTTGGTCCATATTGACATGATAGCATCACGCAGTTGCTGCAGATTTGTCGGCTGCACATCCATGATGCGAATCTCCCGTTCCACCACATCCCAAAGGTGCTCTATTGGATTGAGATCTGGTGACTGTGGAGGCCATTTGAGTACAGTGAACTCATTGTCATGTTCAAGAAACCAGTCTGAGATGATTCGCGCTTTATGACATGGCGCGTTATCCTGCTGGAAGTAGCCATCAGAAGATGGGTACACTGTGGTCATAAAGGGATGGACATGGTCAGCAACAATACTCAGGTAGTCTGTGGCTTTGACACGATGCTCAATTGGTACTAATAAGCCCAAAGTGTGCCAGGAAAATATCCCCCACACCATTACACCACCACCACCAGCCTGAACCGTTGATACAAGGCAGGATGGATCCATGCTTTCATGTTGTTGACGCCAAATTCTGACCCTACCATCCGAATGTCGCAGCAGAAATCGAGACTCATCAGACCAGGCAACGTTTTTCCAATCTTCGATTGTCCAATTTTGGTGAGCCTGTGCGAATTGTAGCCTCAGTTTCCTGTTCTTAGCTGACAGGAGTGGCACCCGGTGTGGTCTTCTGCTGCTGTAGCCCATCCGCCTCAAGGTTCGACGTGTTGTGCGTTCAGAGATGCTCTTCTGCATACCTCTGTTGTAACGAGTGGTTATTTGAGTTACAGTTGCCTTTCTATCAGCTCGAACCAGTCTGGCCATTCTCCTCTGACCTCTAGCATCAACAAGGCATTTGCGCCCACAGAACTGCCGCTCACTGGATATTTTCTCTTTTTCGGACCATTCTCTGTAAACCCTAGAGATGGTTGTGCGTGAAAATCCCAGTAGATCAGCAGTCTCTGAAATACTCAGACCAGCCCGTCTGGCACCAACAACCATGCCATGTTCAAAGTCACTTAAATCACCTTTCTTCCCCATTCTGATGCTCGGTTTGAACTGCAGCAGATCGTCCTGACCATGTCTACATGCCTAAATGCATTGAGTTGCTGCCATGTGATTGGCTGATTAGAAATTTGCGTTAACGAGCAGTTGGACAGGTGTACCTAATAAAGTGGCCGGTGAGTGTATATTCACACACACACACACATATATATAAACATACATACATAGGCATTTTACATACATATACATTTTTATAAAGAGCACAAGCGAGGAAGATCAAAGGTCAAGTGAGTATATGAAATAGCCTCGCAATTCTAGAGTGCTTTTAATTTGAAGTGCCATTCGGGTGTGGAAACCTACCGTCGTTTTTACCAAATGGCTTACAGTGACCAGTAGACCACTGTAAGCCAGATACAAGCCCTGCAATGTTCCTATATGAGAATGCTAAACGTTGCTGTGGGCCATCCTCGATGTTTCTGATTTGCATTATTTCCACACCAATGTGGTTATCAAAGACCAAATCCAGGTCCATTACTCAGTCAATTAATGTCCTGTATAGCCGGTGTTGAATCAAACTGATATGCGAGGACATTCCAGGAGGTAAACTTCCACAAATCATGTCCTCCATTATCCTCAAAACATTATCCAGCATGTAAACTGTACATTTATGTATACTAAGTGTAATTGTAAATGTGTAACTTGTAATGCGTCATAATCCAGATAAATATATAATATATCGTTAATATATCAAACTCATGCGAGTTTACCAGGATGACTGAGTACGCAACAACAAAATATTAGAAAATTACACATTTTCTAAAACATCACAAAACATTTTTGCCATTATTAGCTAAATTTGGGATTATTCAGTGGATAGAATCACACTTACAAAATCGGGGGCTGTTAAATCCTACTTGCATGGCAGTAGAAGACGTGACCATCCATAACTCACACCCATTATCTTTCTAATCAACAGAGTAATATGCGTCTGTCGGTCCAAGCATGTGTGCAAGTGGTCCTTATGCATTTGTGTGCATCCATTTGTGTCTCTGTGTGCCTTTGTGTGTGCACGTGTATCCTGGTAGCTCTCAAACTGAATAACGATATCATAAAGCCCTTCTTTAGCCTGCAGGTAGCCAGCAGCACTAACCACTGTACACTCAGATTGATTTGACCAATAATTCTACCAGCTGCTCATTTAGGAGGAACCAGTACTACCACTGTGGAGGCTGTGACCCACAGCTGCTCATCCAGAGCTGCTGGCAGTGTCCTATTCCTGACCCACCGCAAGGTCCGAGTTGAAATGCAGAAGTGGATGTGCGATGGGCGTTCATCCACATTTTGTAATTCTCTTCCCCCTTGAATGAACCCATGCAGTGAACTTTTCCAGACTTGGCAGGAATGCAGGTTGCATTTTATATGGTCTCAGCAGTGAATTCCCCTATACTAAAATGAAAACATGCCGTGCCCAGTGCCTCCTATCCCAATGGCGTTCGACCCCCGCTGACAAAGCTCAATCATTTTACAATCTACAAATTCAGAACAACAAGGGTGGGCTGTAAATACTGTGTAAGACAGATCACCAGTAGACTCAACCAGTTAGAACGCTACAATGCCAATAAACTACACTTAGTGAAAACTGTCTTTACCATCAGTTTCTTGTATGGATCAACTTTATCCTTGATTTTTGGCACAGGCATTTGTTTGCATTCATATTGCTGTAGTGATTTCCACAACCTTGATGGCTTTCCCATTCATACATTGACATGAATCCAGCATTCGTGATTATTGTTAGGCCACATTTCCCTTGAGTCTATTCAAATGGTTGTTGTATGTGACTAATGATGATGATGTAAATACTGATGTAAATGACCTGATGACTATAAATACATATTCTTGGTGATGAGAGATGTATTGTGGTGATTCCAACATTGTATTCTTACTCTTACCTAGCACTGTTGCCATTACACCTGAATAAGAATCCCTGTATTTGTGTAACCCAAGATCTTTCTCAATCTATTGTTATGGTTACAGATCACATTTAAGCCAACAGCACAAATTTTGCTTTCATATTTATAGCCTGATGAAAAAAACTGAGCACGAATGTAACGGGGCTGTATTTCTGTTCGCTTTGAATAGGACTAGGGGTGCAACGGATCACAACACTCACGGGTCGGATCGGGTCACGGTTTTTGAGTCATGGGTCACGGGTCGGGTCATTAAAAAAAAAAAAAAAAATTATAACAAGACAAATGTGACTTAGCTTTCAATTGCTTTTTGGTTTTATTTTTAACATTCAACAGTGAACAGGCGTAACATGTGGAAAAACAAAATAATAATCCTGCTTCCTAAGCATAGTAAAATATAAAATAATAATAATCTACAGTGTTTCCCCTAGAAATTTTTCCAGCAGTGGTGCTGTTACGTAACGGAGGCAAGACGCACGCGGCGGCGCGCAGGGGTCTGGGGGCATTCACCTCCGGAAGATTTTTTTTTTTAATAACCCCTTAAACCATAACTTCTGGCAAGTTTTGTGGATAGAAATGGACATTTTGAGACAAATATGATATACCATCAACAGATTTAATATTGGAGCACGTAGGCCTACCTTGAACTGGTCAAAAACAGAAATCTTGATTTTATAATTTTAGACAGGATTACTCATGTTTTTCTTTTGTGTTAATTTTAAGCTTTTATTTACATTATTGGTAGAAATTGATTGGGGCAAAAAATATTGAAAATGTTGTCTTAAAGGGGAAATGAACCCAAAAACAACACTATGCTCCAACACTATATTTCATCACATGAATAAAGTTGATTGTGCTGCCATCAAATGTACTAACTCCATATAAAAAAGAAAAGAATTTAACGGCTACAGTAACGGTGATTTGACGCGTCATCAAATCACCGGAAGAAAAATGCAGGACTACAAGTTATGAACGTTCTGAATGTGAATCTTCAGGAGAGCAGCCCTCTCGGACACACACACACACAGGGGTTGAAATAAGGCTGTTTTACTCGCCAAATGCGAGTCATTTTTGTATTTGTCGAGTAATTTATGAAGACCACTCGCCACTCTGGCGAGTAATCTAAGAATTCGCCGCGATTGCCGCGGACCCGCCAGCAACGGACCCGCTAGCCGCGGACCCGACCGCGCAGCACCCACCGCCGTCTACAATCGCTGTTACCGCTGTTTTATTATCATCCGCACTCCCACACCGTCACCGGGGCTTCATAGTAATGTGTCCGAATAGAGCAGCCCTCTCGGACACACACATGCTGTTACCGCTGTAACATGCTGTTAACAGCGATTGTAGACGGCGGTGGGTGCTGCGCGGTCGGGTCCGCGGCTAGTGGGTCCGTTGCTGGCGGGTCCGCGGCAATCGCGGCGAATTCTTAGATTACTCGCCAGAGTGGCGAGTGGTCTTCATAAATTACTCGACAAATACAAAAATGACTCGCATTTGGCGAGTAAAACAGCCTTATTTCAACCCCTGTGTGTGTGTGTGTCCGAGAGGGCTGCTCTCCTGAAGATTCACATTCAGAACGTTCATAACTTGTAGTCCTGCATTTTTCTTCCGGTGATTTGATGACGCGTCAAATCACCGTAACTTACTGTAGCCGTTAAATTCTTTTCTTTTTTATATGGAGTTAGTACATTTGATGGCAGCACAATCAACTTTATTCATGTGATGAAATATAGTGTTGGAGCATAGTGTTGTTTTTGGGTTCATTTCCCCTTTAACGCTTGGCAATTTCAAGATGACGTTGTAGTTGTGCTAAATACCGATCATGTGAAGATTTTTGCAGTGGCGCTGATTTTCCAGCAGTGGCGCTGCGCCACTGCTGAATACATAGTAGGGGAAACACTGATCTAATAATAAAGCACTGCTACAATGCATCGGGGAGAAGCAGTTGCTGCGGACGATGTCGCTTCACGTGGCTGGCCATGCTCGAGGTGTTGCCGTGTTCGTAGGCCATTCTGGTGCCACAGGGGGGGGGGGGGGGGGGGGGGTTGTTCGTGATTGTTGACGGGTAGGGGGGGGTTCGCGATTGTTTGATGGGGGGGGGGGGGTGCGCGCAATAGTAACACACCGCGGACCTACGGCCGACAGGGGGGGGGGGGGGGGGGGGGGGGGGGGGGCGCGCAATAGTAACACCGCGGACCTACGACCGGCGGTGACTGGGTGGGGGGGGGGGGTGCGCGCGCGATTGTAACACTCCGGCCGACGGGGGGGCGCAACTATTATTTGTCAGCTGATCCGTGGATCACGTCCGTCCCGACCCGTGAGGGTTGATCCATACGGATCACGGGTAATCCGTGACCCGTTGCACCACTAAATAGGACTGTCCCATCTGTCCCAGTATGGCTGTGCGCTTTGTACTTTAGAGTCGTTAGAAGTACTGGGATATTAACAACAGTACTCCTGCAAGGCCCTCTTCCTATGGGGAAGTAGACATAGGATTAGGGTTCTGGTTCATGTGATTCTTTACAGGTTAGCTTATAACCCCTTTTGTTACATTCTCATTCTCTTGATTTGATAGTTTTGTTATCATATAATTTTACATGTTGAATCAATGTACATCGAGACTCCCTACCAACACCATGCATAATTAGACACACTGAGTCTCTCCACGGAGACAGGCAACAGATACCTGCACAAAGACTCCCATCTGTTCATCGACCCATTTTACCCCTTTCTGCTCACATGTTTTTCGCCTGCTCTGGTGTCTCCAGCTTCTATAAAAGCTGAGGAGGTTTACACGCAGAACATTGTCAATCAATTAAAACATGGGAAAACTGACTTCAACTTTGAAATCCATAGAAGCAAAATCCCATTAATGTTTGCACCTATATAATGATTTATTGCATGTCATAAGACAGGCAACTGTGGACAAGTAAGTAAACACTTATGTCTTAGTCACTGAAGAAAATGAAAAACTGTATAAGGAAAAAAGTTAGTGGTGATAAGTGACAGTTGGCTTGGAGCTGTTCAACTTTTTAAAGTGCAAAATGTGTGATAAACTGACTCCAGCCAGAAGAATTCTGCTTCAAGTGACAGTATTTATAGCAAGTCGCGACTGTTGGAACTCAGATAAAAAATACACAAGCTAACAGACCATCAAAAGACAGTTGTGGTCATTGGAGAGGTATGTGTTGCCTGATGGACATTAAAAATAAAAACATTTCCAGCATCACAGCTTGAGTTTTCCCCAAAGCTATGTACCACCTAGCGAAATCTGAACAGAAGTATACCATGGTTACATGGTGTACGCAATGATACATGTACATTAGCTATTTAGTACACTCATTTTCAGTAAGTAATTACTTATTTAATACTAAATACTAATACTAAAACGGCTGATGAAGTTGTAGTTGAATTTTATCGTTTTACTTGGTTTTGGTAAAGAATCAGACTTTTTTTTGCCACATTTTGCTTACACAATAGCAATACATCCCTTTATTTCCATTTCTTGCCATTGCTTTGCAGAGATACGTGGTAGAAAATAAAGTTGAATCATCCTTTCTTGAAATGTTTTGTTGTTGCTGTGGCTCTGATATCAATTCACGCTAGAGGACAAATGTTGAAAGAACTGCTGTGAATACATGAGTTAATTATCAGCAGCTATATAACTTTAATGGGCTAACATGCTCTTCATACAGTGTCTTATTAAGTGAGAGACCTATTGCAATATGTGAAAGTGCCAATGCACATTCAAGAAAGGCGTTGAAAACATACAATCTACACATTACTAGAACTAGATGAAACTAGATGAAACATATTTGTGTGTGCATGCATGTGACTAATGAAGTCTTTCTAACTCATCCAGTGTCAGGAGAGGAAGACACCAGCAGGACGTAAAAGAGGCATGGCAGGCGGTATGGACGAGTGTAGAATTAAATAAAATGTTCAGGATGATCCATCACAGTCTCTACTACTCGGGAGGATAGGATATTCTCTCTCTCCCTCACAGAACACATGGGGGAGGGAGGGAGTACAAATTGTGCTGGAAAAAATATGGAAGAGTATATTATTAAGTAGTTTAATATTAAATGTTGAAATGTTTCATATTAAAATGTGAACACAGTTCTTATACCCCAAGAGTGTCCTCTTGGGGTCCTGAACAAGTGATCTTTAATGTCAATGGCAGCTAGAGGATAAAACACCAGGAAGCTACTGCTGATAGGAGATAAAGAGGGATGAAAGTGAACAGTCACCGTCATATTCCATCTGAAGTTCTTTTGACAGGCACATGACATTGAAACATGCAGTGGCTTTTGACAACCTCTGCATCAACCCAACTTTTCGCTGACATGATTGAGTTTTTCCCCTGTTGTATTGCTTTTTTTCCACACAAAGTGGCACAACTGAGCTGTATGATTAACTCATACATCCCTACCACACAACAGTGTTGCTTGCTTGCTAGATTAATTACTAATGTATTCAGGCCAGGTGTGCAGTGTTATACACCTGCGGTATAACTGGCTGATTACATAGGACATTGAAAACGTCATGACATGGTCCCCATTTTTAAGCCAAATGCAAGAACTATGCATTAGAACTAATCAAGTATCTTACAGTCAACAAACACAAACACCAGAAATCTGGTTTGTCTACCCCCTTGGGCCCCATTGTCCACAGACAATGCAGAAGGGACCCACTTTATTGTACATTCACTGCACTCAAAAGTCCAGTAGAATCAGTGTTTTGCTTTGGTAGGAGCAGTGTATGTGATAGCATCACCTGGGCAGCACTGAAAGGCCCATTGTTTTAATGCTTTCAGCGATCGTACCAACGTGGACTGTAGTTTGTTGTGTGACGCAACCAGTTTCTGTGAGGTGTAACCTCAACCAAGGTCTACATGGTAATTTTCTACAGAGCCAGTGTTTATGGCAAACATATGAAATATATGCATGCATGTATGTGGTGTCGCATATGTCGCCACCGCTTGGTGAAGAAACAATGCATTAGGATGAAAGGACATTTAGAGGCAGCCTTGACTTTGGCTGCCCAGGAGAGTACTGTGTGCTAGATACTGCAGAGACTAAAACCAATTAGCCTCTCTGGAGATAAGATAGTAAGAGAAGCAAAGCAGGTTTATAAATAGTTTGGGTCTGAAATCGAACCCGCAAGGATTTTAAGTAAAACCTTCTGGACCAAGAGCAACATAAAATGGTTGCAGATTACAGATTTAAAACCGGACCGTTGGACATGCACTTAAATGTACACACATTTTGCATGGTAATCTAATATCAAAAATAATATAATATCTAAAAAAACACTATTTATACAGGCCACCTGCCTATAAGCTTCATTCCAATAGATTTGTGATTGTGATTTTATATTTACTGACCTCAAAAATTTAGCCTCGATTAGATTACCATTCTGTCCATTCAGGAACATATATATATATATATATATATATATATATATATATATATATATATATATACACAGGGTTCGAAATGGCGACACGCCCGCACGCCCGGGTCTAGTAACTTTCCTATCGGGCTAGTAACTCTGTGCACTTGCCAGCCCGTGTGTCTTGCAACTTTACAACCCCTTTGCACAGAGTGTCTTTTACAAGCATTGCGGCCTTCATCGCGTGAGCGTCGCGTTACGGCTGCGTCGCGGTCGCCGCTGCTGAGCGCTGCCACTTTAATCAATGAAAGCATTTCCACCGGGCGGCCCAGGAGCGGCGCGCCGCAACCGAACGCGTAGCGTTCTATTTTTGAGCCGCTGCTGAACCGCGTCAATTTCAACAGTAGACCGACCGGGCAGGAAGTGAAATAGTAAAAGCCATAGAGCATCTGGTCAATTTTCAAAATAAAAACACCCTCCCGATCGAAACACTTTGTCTATAGACTACACAACACATTAGGACATAACAACAATAAACACAATTAGACCCGACAAAAAAAGAAAACATTTACTATATAGCCTACCAACTCATGGTAGAAGCACACAAATCTAGGAAAAACGACCAAATCAACATCAAATCAAGTTCTGACAGACAAAGCAACTGCAAGTCAACTTCGGAAAGGCAAAGTAACCTTTTATTTGTTTGTTCTATATTGACATCCACAAATTATCGCGTGGTCTCCTGATTCTCGCGTGGTCTTGTAGTTCTCGCGTGATCTCGCGAATCCAGCCGCCTCGCAGCGCTATGTGCCCGGTGGGGATTGACGCCGGGCGCGCGTGCATGTGGGCGCGCGTGCATGTGTGCGTGCGTGTGTGTGTGAGTGAGTGAGTGAGTGAGTGTGTGAGAGAGTGTTTGTGAGTGAGTGAAAGTTAGCCTATACTGATAAAACAATCATGCCTAAAATATCTGAAAACACACATAAAAAATAACAATAATAATGTCCATGATGAAATTCTATCTTTTCTGAGCTGAAAGTCCACCAAATGGCTTCTTTTTTATCTTTATTCTGAAAATTGTGATGTGTGATGTGAAAACGTGATGCGCGTGCCTACGACACACATTGATTTGCTTGGTCTAGTAACTTTACACCAGGGCTAGTAACTTTTGAAAGTTACTAGCCCTGTGGTCTAGCTCCTATTTTGGCCGAATTTCAGACACTGATATATACAGTATATATATATATATATATTAGAGATGGGCATAGATTAAAATATTTAATCTAGATTAATCTAGACTAATCTTGAAATTAATCTAGGTTAATCTAGATTAATGTGGCTCCTTTGAATGTCGAAGGTGTCCATAATATGTGTTTGCTACCTAAATAATGACCTATATTGCCTAAATATTGCCTATATATATATATATATATATATATATATATATATATATATTCGCGATTGTCGACGGGGGGGGGGGGGGGGGGGGGGGTCAGTAATGACACCGCGAATACGGACGTTTATCATCTTTTTTTAAATATATATTTTTTAAGAGGCCCCTGATTGGCCGAGGCCCCGGGCTGAAGCCCAGGTAAGCCCGTGCATTAAGGCGCCACTGCCCAGACCTACGACCGATGGGGAGGGCGGGGGGGGGGGGGGGGGGGGGGGGGGTCGCCGGGCAGAGGACACAGCCGTTCCGCAGCGCAGCCGTTCCGCGGCACTTACCTTCCTTGGTGGAAATCCGGTATAGACCCAGCTCCCAACCCAACTTTGAGAATAGATTAACGGCGATAATTTTTTTATCGCGCGATAAGAGTCTCGCGTTATCGCAGCGCGTTAACGCCGATAACGGCCCACCACTAATATATACGTGAACAAAACCATGTTTTGACATTTTCTTTTTCAAATTAAAATAAAAACAAAAAACAGAACAGTTCACGAATAAATGTATATTGGCGCCATCAATTTAAAACATGGTAGCACCAGCGCCTCAAGTGGAAGATGTTAGTTTTAAGCCCAGTCAATGTTTTCTCATGCTAGATTTTTACATGTTATTGATCCCAGCTCAATGTCTCCATCACATTAAGTCCATATTGACTTCCTGAAGTAGGGAGAGTTGAAACACACACTGTGAAACAAGGTGATTAGTGTCTTCCCTAGTCTGTACATATCCACTATATATTGATTTATGCCAAGAACATCCCCTAGGGAGGCTTGGTATGTTTTTAAGATTAGATGCATGTTGCAACTGTCAGACGATACAACAAAGGAAAGTACACTGAATGTGACAAGTCATTTATGAAGACTGGCAAATAATTACCAAATTGGTTATTTGGACTTCACCAATACAACTGACTTCTAAATAAAATTATGTATATCTTTCCAGTCTGTTGTAAAGTAGTCATAGAGCTGAATACATGATGCTAATAATAAGGCTGTTTATCAACTAGTTCTTGCCCGTTTCTTTTTTTTTTTTGGTTTCAGAAGGTAATCAGTTTGTGCACCTCAACACATTTGGGACTTATTCCTTTCTCTTGAAGACTGGACCGACATGGACGAAATGGAGGTTAGAAATAACGGGCAAGCTTCTCTTTGAGGGCTTCACAGCTGCATTGCTTACTTTAGCTGGTTAAGTCGGCGGGACACGCACACAGAGCAACACATGGACACAACTTGCACGTGGAAGCCTCAGTAGAATCGGGTTTTCCAGGGTAAAAAAAATAAATAAAAAGACAACCGCATACCAGTGTAGAAATAAAACGGCAAAAGCACTACTGGTTAATCAATTCAGACTTCTCACTAAATATTTCATCGGCTTGGTCTTCTCTCAAGCACAGTCCCATGGAAACCTCAACTCACCACTAATGTGCTGTCTTGGTAATTATAAACGATTAATCCCAGAAAAAAGAAAAGAAAAGTATAATTTTTTTAGGTCCCATGAACTTTTCTCACCACAAAGGCAGCAGCCAGACTTGTTTCACTATGGCCTCATCTCTGTCAAACCCTATTGCTCAAGCCTTACAAATACAGCCATGCCACTTGTCGCTCCCCTGGTACAGGAAATATATATCCTGTCCTTCACTCTCAACCCTTCCTTCAAGAACCTTCATCTATAACCGTTTTGGCTCTCAATAATTTATGTCATGCATCATTAATATTGAGCAGACAGCCAGGCAACCCTGCCGTGAACAGACTTCTTGAAAGAGATCCCGGTGGCTTCCTCTGCCTTGTTCAGAAAAAAAGTCATGAAATAAAGTTTGGGAAAAAGTGATTTTTTCTCTAATCAATGTTTACCTTCATCCTTGACTTTGACACATGGTTGTCGAACACTTACGCATACTAATTACATCAAATCCCTGTACAATGTATTGCATTGGCAGCAATTAACCTGTGAGCTGTGAAGCTGAGAATCCTGAAGAAAAACACCTCCCAATCAGGATCTCGCAATACTGATGAAACCAAGAAATTACATATTTTTCAAATGTACATACAAAATGCTGCACATAACAGTATTTTTAATAGCTCTACAAATATATAATGTATTTTCCAGGTTAACTTGCCCAATGGAGAATGAAGACTTCCGCTGGGACAATTGCGATTGCTGATTTTTTCATATTAAAACAATTTTATATAGTTGAATGGTTATATGGTTGAAAAGAGGCTACAGCAGCTCAGCCGGGCCAGTGCCAGTAGGCACCTTGGCCCTGACAGCTTGCTGGCGTACTTGGACCATTTACACATCCTCACTGGCTGTTGGCAACACCAGGCGGCCCTTTGGGCTTTATCAGCCCCAAACACTCACTGGGAATCAGTCGCAATAACCAATTTATCAAAACCATTTACACACATAGACTTTCGAATCAATCCACACAACCCTATTGTCACACGGACGGAAGGACACACATTTCTGTCTTCCACGTTAGTTTAAGCCCAAAGCACACAGCCGCGTTTGGACAAACGCAAAATAATGTTATAGAATTTTCGTGTCCGAAATAGACAGTCCTATACGAAGCGTTAAAATTACAGGCAGCTACATTTGCACTCTGTGTGCTTTGCTACATTAAAAACACTGCGATTATATTTATTTTCGGGTCGCGCTACAAATATGAAGCAAAATTCCCGCTGTGTGTGCTTTGGGCTTTAGGCAGTATTGAAGGTGAAGGTGATGGGCACACGGGCACACACACACTGATTAAAAGCACACACAAAACAATTGCCATCAATAGACACATTGATACGGATACATTGTGAATAGAGTGGTGGTGGTTGCTGAGGTAACCAAGCATCACAGTGTTCACATAGCACCTGGTGATGTACAAAAATGCACGTTTGCCGAAACATTGCACAGAAAAAAAGCAACACAGCTAAAATTTCCACTTACTCTCTGGCAAACAGTCACGACACAAACAACCATGAAAACAGCGAAAGTGTGTTATTAGTCACACATTTAAAATGCTGAGTGGGAGGGAGTCACTTGAACACATCGCCTTCTGTGGGCATCTTTGCACCCTTGTTCCTCTCCATTATACCCCACATCTGCCGTGTTCACTCGCTCACCCCTACAAACAAAATAGAATTCCCAATGTGTTTTTTGTACTAAAGATTGATCCTAGTTCATTTTTTTTTTATCTTAGTCCATTTAATGCATTAAAGGGCAAATGCTTGCAATTTCCCCAGGATGAAAAGAACCAGCTTTTAGTGCTCTGGAAGCTAATGTGATTACATGGAGGAACTCGGAAAACACAACCCAATAAACTGGGTTTGCATAGGCATTGGAGCTTCAATTCCATTTGTTCACAGACCTTTTCTGACCCTTCCTGTTTTGATTAAAGAGAAGAAAAAAAGGAAACGATTTTATTTACAGTGACAATAATTCTCTGAGTGTTTCGCACTCAGAGAATACAATGCCTTCAGTATAGCTTCACAATACAAGTATTGTTTACATTTAGTTTGGCTTGAATGTGTGCAGAGGGCTCTTCAGCATGTCCTATTTCAAATTCGAGTGGGAACAATGCAGTTTTCTAGAAGTAGACATATTGAGCATATCTGATGTTATGTCATTTCGATACAACTCGTGATTTGGAAACCTGTATCCTGCTGCTTGTTGACTGGACACGTGTGTGTGTGTGTGTGTGTGTGTGTGTGATTATTAATTATGTTCATTTACTTTGCTCAGTTTGTGTACATTAAGCTGCTTTAGGAAGTTTAGTTATTCATAGTAAATTGAAGTTGGGCTTCTCAAATAGTGTTTTAGTCAATCACATCCTAATTAACACAAACAGCTTAATATAGATGCTAAAATAGTGCAGCAGACAGCTCATAGCTTTTATGTTATTTTTAATAAAATTCGTTTAAACTTGCTGTAGGTAAGATTTAAAAGCTATAATTTGGGTGTAGTTTGTTAAAATCTTAATACCCATCGGTCAGTTGTCAGGACATCTCTTCCCTGATTAGTTTGGTGGGGAATCTGTCTTGCCTATCAATCACAGGTGTGTGAATGCAACACGTCTCCATGGCGGAGGAACGTAGGGCTTGAAGGAGCAGGGGGCGTTTATTTTGGTTTCTTATTTTCAAAATCTTGCCCTCTGTCCTCTCTCCCTTTACAACTCTGCAATCCTACCTACAGCACCTTTACTATAATGAGTCAGTTCAGCAGCAATATGTGAGTAAGCCTCACCAACAATGGGCCTATATGTCTTACCTCTGTTGGTTTCTGTGGCTGTTTAACTGTCTGCTTTTGGACTGGGTTAAGTAAAACACTTTTTTTGTTTGTTTTCAAAGTGTGTCACACATGATCCACATATAGTCTTTCTATGAAAATAAAACGATTGTTTCAGAGAACATTTCTGCCAGCATGATTACAGCCCAGGTAAAGGCTCATATGGGTCACACTTCTGTTTTTTTCAACCATGTTGAAGTGTAGTACAAGTGGTTTAACTGTCAGACTACTTGTAGAAGCATACTGCTCAACACCGTTGACTATACTCTGCTCTTTCACCTGCTTCCATTTTCATGCACCACAGACTAAAGTATGTTGGGTTTTAAAATTATCCAATTAATTTACCTGATTGATTCAATAAAGTATGGTGACATCTTGCAATTGAATTACGGAATTGACTTACCATCTCCATCAGCTACACAAAGTGCACAAGTATGATCATTGAGGACAGTCCCTGGATCATCACGAGATTGTTCCAAGGTGGAGAATGATCTAGACGAGGCCAGCTTAATGTTGTGGAAGGTAAGTAAAACATCCTGGTGTCAGGTATGTTGACTTAATGTGATGATTAAGAATGGAAAATGACTGATAACCGACTAGAATAGTCTGCAAGGCAACTTGGTGCCAGTTTGATACAATGGGGATATCTGTCTGATGTATTGCAATATTTCTGGCAATAATTCTGGCTAGCAATTTAAAAAATTATCCAAGCCGTGTACAACTGTGAAAATCCCTGATGCACTGTATATATTCTGTTTGTGTGTACATGTCCATGTCTATAGGAATATAGGAAACTGTTCTGCTATCTAACCGTTTTTTTTAATCACACCACCCTATCATATGCAGGGTTTTTCCTGCATAGAGAATTTGGTGGCGGCCGCCACCGCCAAATTCCTTACCGCCACCAGCTCACGGCTGGTTTTCAATCGGTAATTTCACCAAGCGTTTCCCTGTCGGGATCTGTCATTTCATTCATATGTAACTGCAGATGCACGCAACCACCAGTAGTGGCGGTGGCGCTGTGTCGAGCATGCCGGAGCATAGCACCGGTCGACATGTCAAACAAAGCATCTTTTACCGCCAGAATTCCGGCGTACCGACGTGTCTGCGGAAAAAAAAAAACAGGTTCGCGTTCGCGTGGTCTGACATCGTCCAACGTGATGGCTGACTGACATCACGTTGGAAACCACCATCGTGATGCCACGCCCCCCTCGTCCGACACACACTAATCCTATAGTCTCTTCTATAGTTATTACCTAAGAACTTTGCAGGGATTGCTCTGTAAATGAATTGGAAATATAACTAATGGTCCATATAAAGTGCTGTAAGTTAACTAGGGCTGCCCCCTAATAGTCGGCTTAGTCGATCGACGGAGTCGAGCAAAATATAAAACATCAAAATAAGAAGGCATGAGAATCGCAAACCGAATACATCCGTGGTCGCAACAAGCCCTGAGACACCGCTAGACACACGGGACTCATACCGGTGATCGCGGCTTTAGTTCCCCATGTCTGATCGCTGTAATTCGGAGCGTGAATATCCGTTGAATATCTAATATCTTTCTAACTTTAAAACACACTATAGTATTTTTTAAGACGATAGTCGCACATCCCTCGTAACTCCGCCGTGAAGGTGAACCCTCCCGGACTCCGCTATCAACATGAACCGCTCCGCCGGAGGAGTCGCACCTCTACGTGCACCGGACACCAGAATACAAACATGTTTTCCATTTGATTGCTTTTAAATAAAGTTGTGTGCAGTTATACGGTTAAATAGGATTATTAAAAGTGTTCAATGTCTCCTTCCTGGTCCAGAACGGCTTGGTCCACGCCGTTAATAGGCGGCCCGCTTCGTGCGTGTGCTTGTAAAAATGATATTTAAGCTGATTATTACGGTATTGTATTGTCTGTAAAGCAGCACAACGTTAACAGTGTTTATTTTATAACACTAAATTAGAGATTAAAAATTAGATTAACGGGATTAAAAAATATTTATGTAAAGAGATAGTAACCGTAAACGTTTATTTAAAAAATATGAAGAATGTTAAGATTTGATTTTAAAAAAGAAGAAACACACATACTCTTTACAAATAAACAATCAAACTAAATAATAATAATAAAATATATTTTAAAACTATTTAAATAATAAATACATTTGATTTGGTCCAGACCAGGAGGTGTTTGACTATAAAGACTGCATCAGGAGGTTCTATAGTCTTAAACCAAGGAGGGCCAAATGTTCTGCCACTGGCTGTGGCTTGTGCAAATAAATTGTGCAACTGAAGTGAATGTTAAAGCACATAAATAAATGAATATGCTTTAAAATACTACTTGTCATTTTTTTTAATTCATGTAATTACAACTCCTAAAATAGACTGCTAGTAAAACACTTGCTTGAGTCAGTTGGAGGCGGTACATGTGCACCTGTGAGCCCACGATCAGGAAACCACCATGGGCGTCACCATAATATAATTGGGGGGGGGACACGTCCCCCTCACCCTTGCAAAAAAGTCGTTTGGACCCCCCCACATTTGCCATCAAAAATATTAGTGCATGACTGGTCTACTAGTCCAGCGCTCTCTCCATTGCTTCACAATCAAATCCGTTCCACTTTATCAGTCGGGGGAATACCCATAGAAATAGAAATCCACTCCGCGTTTTCCTGTTTTTTTTAACACACAAAGCAGCAGCATCATAGCCTGGCTCCGCCCTCCGACGTACTTCCGCTCAATTTTCATTTCCCTTCAGTACTAGGTCTGGGTATTCGGCATATTCGCGGGTTTTCTCCCGGTAAAGTTTTACCGGTCCAATCAGCGAACAGGAGGCGCGGCCTGAGAACAGTGACGTAGAGGTCGTGCGCGAATTTCAGTTATTGAGCGGAAGTACGGAGGCGGGCGGAACCAGGCTAATGCTAATGCTCACTGCATCTGCCGTTTGTATACTGCGCGCAACGTGGTTTCTGGCGCATGAAATACGTCACGACCAAACGTTAGCGATTGGTTATGGCAGATTCGGAGTGGCACTGGGCAGATCCAATAGTTTTAAACTTCAACAGAGCACCCGCCTTCAGTTAGTTAACAATTGTCAATGGTGAGTGGCCAGACTCTCTGTACAAATGAAATGTAGTACGAGAGGCTGGTGACCAGGCTAGCAGCATCACGCACGAGAGTCGGAACAACGACAGCGGTAGACTTCAGAAACACAGACTGAACGCTGAACACAGTCACTTCAGTCCTCTGTGTATTAGTGTTGTCACGATACCAAAATTATCGCTTCGATACCGATACCAAGTTGAGAATTAAGATTTTGATACTTTTCCTGGACAAGGAGAAACACTCTCGAATAACATTGTTGTGCTTTACCGCGGCGCCGCGGCGGCAGTGTGAAGTGCAAAACACACTGGCGCGGCAGCCAGGGCTGGACTGGCCATCGGCCCACCGGGTGATGCACATCTTTGGGCCGGCCCAGGACTGTCATAATATATATATATATATTTTTTTTAAAGTCATTTGTCCTAACCAGAGGCGGTGTGTTACGATCACCCCCCCCCCCCCCCCGTCGCTCGTAGGTCCAGGGTGTGTTACCATCGCGCGCAACCCCCCCGCCCCCCCCCCACCGGTCGTAGGTCCGGGTGGGTTACGATCGCAACACTATGGTGTATTACACCAGAACATAATAGTAGTCAGTAATTGCAGACCATGCCAGCTCCAAGGAAAATCAATGAAAGAGGGAGATCATTTGAAATCTGAAAACATGGTAAAATGCACCAGAATGCGGGAAATTGCAACTACTTCTTTCAAATTTTTCTGGGGGAGGACCCCCAAACCCCCCGTCAAAATATGCCCCCCCCACTTTCAAAAACCTGGCCACGCCCTTGGGTACCACCACCACCTAATTTTAAGCCAGGAAAAACCCTGCATATGTTAACAGTATTATCAGTTATGATTCCCAATGCTTTTGACGGTATGTGATGAATAGTGTGCTCTACACAAATAGTTGACAATGACTCCAACGATGGGCTGAAATAGGTATGTGTATCTTTCCTTTCCTTTGAGCTCTGAATTCATGGGATAAAACTAAAATGAAACTGCACATGAACCTGCAGAAATGCGTGACGTTAATGAGATTACCTTTAAGCTAAGGCATTTAGGCTTTAAAGCATAAGGCATTTAGGCTTATTACCTTTACATTTCACCAATTCAACATTTTGTGTATATATATATATATATATATATATATATATATATATATACATATACGTTTGGTCGTGACGTATTTCATGCGCCATATATATATATATATATATATATATATATATATACAGTATATATATATATATATATACTGTATATATATATATATATATATATATATATATATAAAACAAATGACTGTTATCCAATGAAAGAGTAAAAAACAACTTGCATCTCGAGTTGTAGTTGGTTCAATGTCCACCTTGGAAGCAGATTTGTACTTGCCTGGTCAACTTACTTATCACACTCAGGCAGTTCTGTTTCAGTTGCTTTCTACTGAAAGATGAAAGCCTTTTGACTTCAATGGAATACTGATGCAGGGATTGATACGTACATCACAAGAAAAAAAACATTGAAAATGGATATCTGGAACCCTGTTATGTCCTCAACATATTTGCGCCAGTGGTAATTTCACAGTGGATGGTATAATGCTATTGACTATAACCAGCTTCATCCCCATTGGTCCAAATGGTGCCGTTTTCACCCTTCCATACATCATCATCATTATCACTAAAGGAAGAGCTGTGGTCTGTAGGCCCATAACGCCCAGGCATCCACGCACTACGATTTGGCCGGTGATAAAAAAAGTAATCAATCGTGATCTCTCTGAAGCCCTCTGTGGATGATGGGTATATAACTACCTCTATTAAACTCCAAGTGACCATCATCCATCTCCTGCCAAGCTTCTTGAGAGGGAATCAGTGAAGTTACACCAAGCCAAATAGAGTTAAGACGGCACAAGCTTCATGCACCAAACTTTTTGAGTGGGTACAGTTTCACAACTTGGTGAGAGTGACATGGAGGCTAGAACTGGGAATAGTGGTATGACTTGGACAACATCATTTCATAGAGCTATTATTAGCAGGCAAGAGTAATTCAACAATTATCTTTGAGCAGGTTTTATTATCCAGTTGGTTAAGATGGTTGCTACATTCAGCTGGCTACATACAGTCCAGTCAACCGTGCAGAAGAGAATGTACTAATGCCGAATGAGGTTAATAGCCGTTTAAAAGGGTTAATGGATGTTTTTCTCTGCTGTCCTAGACCTATGTCTGGGTTAATTTTCACCCTGATCCGTAAGTGCTCAAACAGAGGATTAGGAATTTGAACAGGAACTGTCAAAGAAACTGTCAGTTTCCCTCCAGTTTCTCCATTAGGGCAACTGGTGTCCACAAACCATAACATTATTTCAAACTGCCAAAATGCTTACCAACAGTCCCATCCAACAGTTTTTTTCAGATTGCCTTTAGATTATTGCTTTCCAGTCTTTAATGTAACCTTTTCCACTATTTATCAGTATCAATTTAATTTCATTCAAGTGATCCTGAAATAGGTAGTCATACTATAAAGTAAAGTATTTACTGTACATCTAGCAATGCAGAAAATGACAATGGCTATAATAAAACCTCAAAGGAAGAGTTGAAATAATTGTATGGTGCCTATGTTAGCTCTATCTCCCCTCAAGAAAGACGCTCTTTTTCACTGGCTATACTTAGATAGAATATACTTCACTCCACAAAAAGTACTTTACTATAATGATGGATCAGTGGATTGGAGCATTTAGTGAAATTATATAATTATACCAATGCAGTGCAACAAGGTCACATGGTTGTCTTGTGATTTCATCTTTTGGATCCAACAGCACAAGGCTGCATTTTTTTAAGTTAAAATGACTTGAAAATTAAAATGAAATGAAAATTAAAATGAATTATTTCGATTTGTGTAGTGTTGAATAAGATGACAGTATGAGAGCCAAGGAAAATGTCACTATTGAATGTGCATAACACATTGATAATATCTGGATTATAGGTAAAAACGCAACAAGTTAAGGAAAAGCGATCAGAATTAGATGTTCATTTTAGCTCAGGGTATCCCATAAGGTATTTTATTAATGTCAGGTATCTTCCTTTAAACCCGGCTCATTAAATGTTCCTCAATGAAAATGAACTAGTTTAGTCCAAAACATTTCCTGCCCTAGGATGATTTGAATGTGTGAAATGTAAAAAAACGATTAACTAATTAATGCAAATTAAGTATTACAATACCTCAGGAGATGAGAGCTAAGAGATATTTTTTTCAATGGCGAAACCATTGAAGTGAGGGATTATAACAATTCATGCATAAAAGATACACCCCTTTCAGATATGCTTACCTTGACAAATGCCACCACACTCTTGCTAATATAAACCATTACCATGTAAAGTATTAAATCTTTACATCTTTAACAGGAACCTATGACTTATTTTAGAATCCAGGCACAATGTAGGACTGTTTATCCTATTTTCAGTGCACAGCGCACATATTAATGTAACCAGGGCATCTTAAGTCTTGCCTGGAGCATTATGCTTTCTCTTGGCTGGCTATTTATATAGCTAATGTGACTACTTTAAGAATTGGCCATTGGTCGCTTCAAGTGCCACATCTGCAATTCCAATAGAAGCTTTTGTGTGAGGTTTGGCCGGGCAGAAAAGTGGAGAAAATCGGGGGAAAAGGTTAAAGATGAGAAAGAGCCCTGTTAGTGCCAGATAGCACAGATGGAAAACAAGGCAATTAGAAGCCGTGTGGAGGCCGGGCACGAGTTCTCCGCTTAAACAGAAGCTCTTTCTCTCACTAAGAGTGTTTGTGTCTGTGCTTGTGTGTTGTGGAAACGATCTCACCCTGCCCCAGAGTCACAGCACAGCAAACTGCATTCAACAGAAGACAGGAGAAAGTCACAAGCATCAAACAGACTGTCAGGCGTTGGACAGGGAGCAGGGGAGAGAGCGTCCACCATGCAAATTAATTAACACAGGGAAAGGGGATTGTTACTGTGTCAAGCAATATTTCTAAACCCATTCTCTTGTCCACCATTTGAAAATCATAGGTTGGCGATTTTCACACAGACCCAATATAAAATCTGTAGTGTACTCACATTATTGTAGCAATAGCCAAGCTCTACCTCTCAAGCAACAACGGAGTGCATCTTTCTCTTAATATCTTTTGTTATGAAGGTCCACTTTGGTTGATTTAGCTCTGTAGTGCTCATCAAGGGACAACACAGACAAGTGGATTGCCTGATTGTGTATTTCAAATGGAGACAACACAACAAATGCGTTAATACATAGAAGACCTCTTAAACCGCAACATTTGACGTTGTCATGGGCGTTTTTTTAATATACTTTCCCTTTCACAGACCACAGCTGGTGGAGAATGGAGCAATGATGCTGATGCCCCGGTCTCTCTGACATTGGCTAAATATGAAAATAAAGGGGAGGATTCAGCAGATATCTGACAAAGCTGCATTTAAATAGGGTTGGGTGTGGGACAGGAAAAGAGGAAAGAAAAGATGAATAAGAAAACCTCTGACGGAGTCAAGATATGTGGAGAGCTGGATGTAGATGTGCATTGTCCTTGGTCTGAGGGATCTCTGACTTCTTTAAGGTGCAGTGAGTAGGATTTAGTGGCAACCAACTGAATACCCCCCTCACCTCTCCCAACGACATAGGAGTAGCTACGGTGGCCTGTACTGGCCTGTAAGGTGCCAGTAAGTACTTCCAAAATCATTTCATCAACTACGACAGCATCGAGTAGCCGTTTGTCCATTCTGGGCTATGGTTATGAAAACACGATTCTTATTTTCATGGGATTATACACTAATTAAAACCTACTCATGAATATTATTTTCCATTTCTGCAAAGTCCGTTTGGCTAGATGCCACTAAATTGTACACACTACACCTTTAAATAAGATAAATGAGAAAATCTCTGACGGAGTCAAGTCAAATAGCAAAGGCTAAATATGTTTTAAGTAATGTAATAATGTCCGTAAAAAAACAGGAAGACCATGTCAGCACCTTCTCCCCCTGACTATCACATTTATACATAACACTAAACCATCAGTTAATTTGTCTTAACATGTAACGATAATCCCCTCATGCTACAAGAACCTCTGAACACAGTATTTCTTATCAGTTCTTGTTTCATGTAAAGTGCACGACTTATTGAGCTATATGCAGAACATTCTATTCATTCAGTCTTTGTAATAGGTAGGATCTGCTTACGTTTACTCCAGAAGTGTCCCTTTGGAGTCTATGTGTGTTTGGAGAGAGGAAGGGGATTACCCAGGAGAAGTTCCTTCTTCCCTTACAAAAGGGGAACAGGGCTTTATAATGCTGCATCGTGTACGGATCAAAACATGAATCACTCCATCATTCAATATCACCCGTGGGTGTTTGGGGGCAGAACACAGGAGGCCTCCTGCTGAGAGTGGGTATAATGGTACAGGGATGGGGTCTTTGTCTGCCCAAAGTGGGTGTAGCGAGGGATGTTGTGAAGCAGGCAAGGTCTCCCTTTGTTTCTGAAATCAATAGACTTGGTCCATTCCTACCCTGAGGGGTCACTTGCCAAAGCTAAAGAGATCTTTTAACTTCCAAAGACACCAGCTAGAGCAGGCACCCACAGGAACATGCAGCCAAGCTCCACCAAAATAATCTCATTTCATGTTTGAACGTTCGGCTGAGGCTGCAACAGTAAATGTCTTTCAATAACGCATTCGATTTTCATTTTTTATCAGAGGGGTCTTTTGCAAAATAGAGAAATGCAGGGTCTTTCTCAGGTGGAGGATTTGCAGTCTTCTACAACAAACTTCTAGTCCTATGGTCTTCCTCTTGCAGCCCTTAAAACATTGAGAAAATGGATGGATGAATGTCTTTAACATTTAAAACAGAAAATAAATGGGAGGGGAAAGCTTATCAACAAGGCAGACTTGCAAGCACACAAAAGGCAACATTAAACAGACAGCGAAAGAAATAGAGAAACCCCACAGGGAAAAATGGATGATATGAACATAAATGTGACGGCTGTGGGGCTGGGGGGGCGGGCAAAGAGGAAACAGAACCAAACGAGCAGTATCCTGTTCAAAGAGACTAATCCAGCTGAAGATCTAAGCCATGTTTTCTTAAATCCACACGAGGGGGAAAAAACAAAACGGAAAATAAGGAGAAAAAGGGAAGGCAGGAGAAACACTGAGTTAGAAAGCTATGGTTAACACACAAACACCTGACAGCTGGAGACGGTTAAAGTCACAGACACCGAATGAGGACATACAAAGGAGAATGGGATGGGATGGATAGGCGCAACACGAGATGGAGGGACAAGACGGCAGTGCCGCCGTAACAGCAGTATGGATTATGTTGAGCAGGAAAGAACATAGGCAGCTGATGGGCATGAAAGGAAGAAAACAGTAGGCAAAGGGGAGAGAGAGAGAGAGAGAGAGAGAGATGAGTGAAATAAAGGGTAGGGGTCCTCAGAATTTGAGAAACGTAACATTGGAGGTTATTCCTCCACCATGGTAGGGTCATTTACATTGCTATAAATTTACACAGATGTGTCACTTAGAGTAGTATTAACCTTATGGCACAATACATTATTTATTGAGTAATAGTTCTTACAATAGCAATAGTAATTGCTCTTGTTCAAATTAAACTCCCAAACAAAGAAGTACATCCAAATGAAGCACATTCATTTGGTAAATGAAAAGTGTAGCTGTAAAATTGCTTTTCCACATTTTTGGCAATCATTGTCAAGTACAATTTCAAAAACAAAGCCTACATGGAAATCTACAGACAACCACTAAACAATGAAAAGAGCGTCCCGCCGCCCACAGATCTCCTTTGTAATTAAGATTAGTGCTTGCACTCTAGAGTTTGAAGTGAACACACAAGCCAAAGAAGTCAGGTCAGAGATCCCTCAGACGAAGGAAAATGTGCGCCCACATCCAGCTCTCCACATATGTCTTTTGCAAGCAAACTATGTGTCTCATTGCACTGTATTAAACCTGACCTACGCTGCATTTGTTCAGGAATGGGGTCAAGGAGCAGCCGCTTTCACTTTATACTCTTTGCCAAATGGCAGAACATTGTAGGAGTGATCTTTGAAAACACAAAGCAAAGTACTACACTCCCTCGAAGGGGCTTATGTTAAGGTCAAGTGCGTTAATCTTGAAATGAGCCTGGTTTGATCCCCGATCTTCGAGGCGATGCTCTTCCCAATGACCTGTGCGTGAATCAATGACATTCCTCAGAGCTCGGACAAAAAAGGAATGCATGATCAAAAAGGATAGGCTATTTTAAAAGTTGAACTAGAAGAGGAAAAAATGAAAAAAAATAAGCAGGCCATTTGTTTCCGGAAAAGGGACAGTCTTCTGAAACGACTGACATTTCAAAAGGCCAGACTTCCTGAGAGGCATCGACTCCTCCTCCATTAATGCAGGGCACTCCAAAGATACATCAATAACATCTGAAAGGTAGCCCAGAGTTTAAGTAGGCATTTGAACACAAAGTGCCATTAAACACATGAATGTGAACATATGCATGTGTGTACATACACACATATTTGTTTCTTCTTTACACTTTTATGCGTGTTTGTGTCTGTATGAGGGGCAATGGTGGCAGGACCTGTGGTTAATAATAGGGTAATAACAAATAATGACAATAATAACGATAATCATGAATATTATGGGAAGCAATTGAACAGTTATGACGATTGGGTTGTCTGGGATCTTTGCTACGGATGAGTTAACATTCTGGCTGCAGCAGTTGGCACTTACTGGAGGCATTGTAATGTTGAGTCATTGAAACGGGTAAGTACAGAAAAATTACAATAATCTAGCCTAGATGAAGTAATGCATGAATAATTTGTAATTTTAGCAAGTGTCACTTTTTGGAGAAACGACACCAATGTTTCTTGCAGGAGGCTTCATGGTAAAAGCCACAGGGCGAACATGAGGACGATTTGCTGAGCAAATTAGATCACGCCTTCAGTTTTCATTGTATTTTACTGAAGAGAGTGGATGCATGTAGAGGGAAAATACTAAAGGTCCAAGAACAGAACTCTTACAATCACTGACTTGCGGGCACTGATTGTACCGAAAACCAGTGAGATTCATAATTTCTATGATAAACAAAGTGTCAATTGCAGTAATTGTAGACTAGTCTGCACAGGGTAGCGGGTGACAGAGCACGATGGACCAACATGACCTGCGGCCACACTGCCTTAAATGTGAGGCAGCAATCAGATACATCCACGAGATCACACACCTAGTAAGGAGAGTGTCATTTTTTACTTTTGTTTGTTTTTGTTGCTAGATATTGGAATGTCAAACAAAAATAATTTGAGTATGCATCTAGCTTAACATATGTGCATTCTAATACTCCATTCCATATTAATAGCAGAGCGCGACACCTCTGTATTATTATACTTGATGAGGTGACCAATATAAACTATTATTCTTGGAGAATCAGGCCACAGGAGTAGGGATATATTTAACCCCCATTTATTCTGGTTGGCTGTATATGTGTGTGTTTGTGGTTTGTGGTTAGTTTTCATAAATTAACATCTGCCGAACAGAGGAATACAAAACATTGTCATTAAACATTGCAGCAGTAACAAACAACTAACAAAGTATGGTAAACCCAACACAGGAGACAAATCATGTCATTTCTTTTAACAGACTTTGCATCACGTCGATTCCATTAGGAACAACATTGGCTGTTGGTATGAAAGACTGAGTAAAAGCCAAGTGAATGTTTCTGCTTACACAGGTCCTCATAGCTTGGTGGCTCTGTTTAAGCAAACTGCAATAACACCTTGCTGAGCACACATTTGTGCAATGGTGTTTGTATGATGGTGTGACAACTGGATTAGGTGCACAGAGGTGTTCCTTTCCTTGAACAAATTTAAGTCTATAATTCGACTTGACACATTTATGATTCAAGCATAATGTAGTGCACATGTCATCCTTCCATATTTGTGGTAGTGCACTCCTTTAAATGGGCTATTCAAGTTAGGGGTGAAAGAAGTACAAGGTAAATGAGTAAACGGCAAACGAGTAGACAGTAAACGAGTACAAGGTAAACAAGTACACGGTAAACGAGTACAAGGAGAGGAAAACAGCAGTTCACAGGATGGAGGAGGCAGCAGAAAGAGCCTGTTGCTGGTTATTGAACAGGAGAGAGGAGCCAAGCTGAAGCCAGGAGGAGGAGAGTGGTTTGGCCACCACTGCCACCACTTACGGTTCAGGGTGGAAACATCCAATGAGCGTTGGACCCCGTCTGACGACATCAACTCCTCCTGGCCAAGGCTACATTCACAAAGGTGAATGAAGGGGAAGCATCTCTTTAGATGTAAAAAATAAACTCATTAAAAATTCAAAAGGCTTTGCCGTTGCGCAGTCATGCATTGTTGGTTGAGAGGCTGTTCAAAAATAGATTTGTTCGCCAATGTTTAGTAGCTGTTTTCACCATAATGACCGCCCGCCAGGAACATCCTGACATCAAAACCTAAAGTGAAATGTGTAGCAGCATAGCACTGCTGTTGTGGTATATAAAAAAAATCACATCACAATGGCAGCATATGCAGTTTGAACGTCGTGTTTTATTCAAGTTAGAAAGAGATTGGATATTCACGCTCTGAATTAGCGATGTGATCGCTAATGTGATGGTAAATGATGTGAAATAAAGACGCAATCACCGGTATGAGTCCCAGTGTGTCTAGCGGCGTATACCTGCCCGGGAGACAAGGCTTCCAAGTGAAACTGTCGGGCAGCAGCACTCCCCTCTATAGAGCCATCGTTTGGTCAATATTTCTACTGAATCAGGAATCATGAATTACAAAACATTAACTGTTTAGAAGTGTATCCTGCTAGCTCTGCAACAGTAAATAGCAGGCCACAAAAATGTGACCAGCCAAGCTCCAGTGTGGGTGTAAAGCACATGGACTGTAAAAAATACAGATAATTTGCACAGATACAATATGTGCAAATGAGTGGAAACTTTTTTTGGGGCACACCTTGGTGCCCCCAAAAAAAACAAAGCACAGACAAAACAAGTACCTGCTGAGATTTGGACTGTGTATTAAAATATAATTTTGGGGCATTTCTTGCATCCCTAATTCAAGCATTCCCACTAACAACAGAGGCACCAGTAGTGAGTGAGTGGAGACAACCTTGGATGTAGAGAGAAAACAGCAAGCAGAACAGGAAATAGGAAGAATACTAGAGAATGTGGGAACCACTACAGTGCAGTTAATGCAGAATACTTGGCTGTACAGAACTGAAATATCTGACGAAATTGGCAAACTCAATGTTTAATCGATATGCAACTCAATACAGGATGCTATACTTCCTATCATATTTCCATCACAAACTGAAGCTTAATTATAAAGAACCAAACTAATTAACCGTTACTGCTCAATCAACTTTTTTCCCATCGCATTCCACAATCTATGGATTGATTAGAATTGACGCAGTTTTGCTGTGGGAAAACCTATTTAACAAAAGCAAAAACACAGGTGTAGCTCATAACATTAATCAGTTTAAATTAGGTATGGCATTGCACCAGTATAGACACAACTAGTCAAGTAAATATACGTAGGGTAAAGTTACTTTACCCTACTATTGACAACCTGCGAAAAGGTAGAGCATTTAGTTGCGAGGACTACATGGTTCTGATTTGTATTAATAAATATATGTGTAATTTGCTTTTGGTTCTGGATTATATTATGAATCTTTTTAGTTGACGCATTTCTGCAATCTTAATCAATTTCATATTTGAGCAGTTTAACTGAATCTAGCAGTTTAACTGAATCTACATGGGCCATGACTATTTGTGTGCTCATTTGAAAGACTGGTGAATGTTGGTAAGTGTACAGTGAAGCTAAAAATACAGCTGGCAAGGCAGATCCTGGCCCTGCATGTTCCCTGTTGACAAATCTAATCCAAGAGGAAACAAAGCAATATGTTTGTGTGCAATTTGGGAAGTGAGGTTACATTTTGAGAACAGTACACGACTGTTCAATTGTGCACAATATTTATGAGAATAATAACCTTGAGAGCAGTTTATAGTAAGTTTACACTTACAATTCATATGTGCTCTATTGCTGTAATATTTCCACACACACCAAGGCAGCATTTATATGGGCAAAACCACACAGTGCTGTGACTAATTTAAGCTAAGTGTTTCGGTTAAATTCTATTCTATTAGAGAAGGCCAGGGGAATCAGCCTGTAGAAGCTCAGTCACATGGCTGGGATGTGATAGCCAAATGGCAGCCAAATGGGAAAATGAAAAACATGCTGTAGCCACACAGTCTTTAATTACAGAAAAAGACCTCTGACAGACCCTTTTGTGACCTGGTTAATTCCCTAGAGCAAACACACACAAGCATGGCCACACAGACGCACACACACATGCAGACACACAGCTTGCAAGCTAATCTATATTAATGATGAAAAAACTACTTAGCCTCCACTATACCTCCCAGGCTCTCCCTCGCCTTGCTCCTTTCATGTGTCTCTCTGTTTCCATTTTGCCTATAGCCCATCTAATTTATGATCCAATGAAAACCATTTACACACAACCATGAGGAGGCAAATGATGTCAAGAGGAGCACCGGATATGTGATCCGATGTAGTGTGTTGGAAGACCGTTCAGTGTCAGTTCAGTCCCTGGTCTGGCTGGTCAGCTGGGCGTTAGCTGGCCAATAACCACACTAACACACAAAAGTCCCAACTATGCACATCTGTGACAGCAGCACAAACAGATCTGATTCTTAGGCTTTTTAAAGGACCCCATCCACTTAAATAAACTGTTTTCTTTGACCAAGCTATCGGCTAACCTTTATACCAACAGATGCATAGCCTAAGCCACTACAATAATAATTATGCAAAATGATAATCATATATGATACTGTTGTTGGGATACATAAGAAAAGGTTGGGGAAACACTGTATTGGGCTTAGAGATGTGAATCTTCATTGGCTTTACGATTCACCTGTCAACGATTCTCGAGCATCTTGATGTATTGCATCCTCAATTTTCTATATTACTGCACATGGCTACTTTTTCATCAGTTTATACAAGCAGTAAGATAAATGTGAACAAATGTCATAAGGGAAATGTAGTCTTGTGGTCCAATTGAGGCTCAAGCCAGGTGTTAAAGTTGCGTTTTAGATGCTTCAGACCGATGACAGACTAACATAACATATAAATGTCAAAGGCTGACATGGCTAATAAAGCCTAATGTTTATAATATAAACACTGGCATAACTGCCCATGACCCAAGTCAACCGTGACCTAACCACCAACTAACTCAAAAACTATTTTCCGGAACAATGAAACCAACCAGGCTTAAATAGGGTTACCCATTGGGTTAGCTCCAAACCTAAGCTAAACCAAATTATTCTAAATCAGTTTACACTTTATACCAAGCTTAACCAAGGTGTAATACGTGATCATAACATAACACGTTACAACTTGAAACAGTTCTATATGACATTCATATCATAGGTATTTCAAGAACACATTATAATACCCCTGTCCCTTTAATGAGATGGCCTAACCCAGCGCGATCCCTTGACATAAAATACAGGAAATATATGGACTTGCCCTTTAACACAGGAGAACTCCAGTAAGTGAATGAATGAACGTTTGACTAGACCAGTGGTTCTCAACCTTTTTTGAACAAATGCCCCCCTGACCATTCCATGATCCTCGTACCGCCCCCCCCCCCCCCCCCCCTTACAAAAAAACCCCCAAAAAACTACAGGGTGCTGGTGCCTAAGAATTCTTGTAGTAAACAGTGTGTTAAGACTGGAGGACTTCAACTGACATCGGGTTTTATGATGAGAGAAGCCATTGTTTTGCTTTAAAATCCCTGTTTTTATTGGATTGGAGCTGTATTTATGCCCCCAACAACTTGATGTGCTGCTGAGCAAATCTGACCATTTTACAGGAAATTAAAGCATTGATTTTAAACATTGCCTCCAAAATGTATATTTGGGACATATAATAGGTCATGTTTGTACATTACTTAACTGGAGAAACTGGTAAACAACATGGAAATGTTATTTTAGTTGTAATGTGACCCTGAGCCCTTTTTCATTATTTTTTAAAAATTATTGCATGAATAAAATACATTTTTAGACATGATTTTCAAACAAAATAAATGTTTATTTAATATTCTGACATTTGAATAGAAGTATATTTGAATAGAAGTGCATTCCCAAAAGAACAAAGAAGTGCATAAAAGTGGACAAACCCACAACAAATGAATTATTGTCCTTTTGGCACAAGTCTACTTAGTCACAGTAGGCTAATAATGTAAACAGAAGGCTCAAGTAAATTGCAATAAGTGTGCTTGTAACCTCATACACTTATACAGGTACTTATACCATGGTCTGGGTGAATACTCGATTCTGATTGGCTGGAGGGTGTAGGTTAAAAAGTGGTAATGTACACCTAGGAAAGACATTGACGCTATGAAGACGCTATGGCCACGTTGCTTGGCAAAGCCTGCATACGGGAGATATTAAATAGTCCGCTCGACTTGTAAAAATAAAAAAACCCTCACGATTTTAACTCTAAAACGCATTAAAGTATTATTAATTGATTAAATATTTCTTTCTTTCGTAAATGTGACCATGGTATACGGGGGGTGGGGGGTGTTCGCGATTGTTGACGGGGGGGGGGGGGGGGGGGTGTTCGCGACTGTTGACGGGGAGGGGGGGGGCGTCCGGCTTGATGCTGCGCTGGACACCGGACAGGGCTTTGAAAAACCGGACAGTCCGGCCTAAAGCCGGACGCGTATTTGTCCTCCTTTTTGAACCCGCGCCCCCCCGGGAGAGTGTCCGCGCCCCACCGGTTGAGGAATGGACGACGCGGAGGCGTGAACCGGTTGCTTCCGCGAAGTCCATTCATTTCGTCGGGCATTATCCCTTACTTATACTGTACTTTATATTTCGGCTGCAAACAGCAAATTCTTTTTTCGTTCTTCGTAACTTTGAAATATTGCCACACTGCCGACATCTTTGTTTATGTTTACCGCGTCACTGCACGTTCTTTGATTGCGTCATTAAAACGCGCTGCGTCGCTGCACGTTGTTTGCTTGCGTCAAACGCGGCGCTAATATTTAATATATATATATTCGGCCTTGTTTTTCACTCATTCCACCGAATACCGAATATGGCTTTTTTGCAATATTCGGCCAAATATATTCGGTTACCGAATATTCGGTGCATCCCTATTTGATTGTAATGTGTGTGATTAAACGTGGTTACATTATCGTGCTTGTGTACATTTTCATTGGTTATTTAAGTTTTAGCCCGCGAAGATGAGGTAACAGCTGTCAAAAGTAGCGTTTGTTTCCCAGGTTTCGCTACTGCTGTGGTGGATTTGTTTGGGCGAGACCGTTCCTGCTCGGCTTGTCCGATCGTGATCAGGGAGCAGAGGGGAGATCTCATGGGGCGACGTCGGGGTTTACTCCCTTTTACCCAGCAGTGGAAGCAGCAGACTCGGGTTCTTGGTCTCAGACAGCAGCTTTATTTTTAGTTGGGAAACCATGAACGTTTAAAATGTAGAGTTCAAATGAACTTTGTACAAGCCAAATTGTGGCGCCCCCATTCGTGCCTGAGCGCCCCCATACCAGCCCTCACGCGTCCAGCGCCCCCCAAAATGTTTATAACGCCCCCCAGGGGGCGGTACTGCCCCCGTTGAGAAACCATGGACTAGACCATCGATTATGATATGATATGTATAATGAATAAAACGCTGGCAATGTACAGATAAGATCACAAATGTATGTAACGATAATCCTTTAACGATGCAACTACTGAAAACTGATGCAACTACAAGAAACAGTCAGTAGAGGTATTACATTTAAAAGACTTGTGTGATTCTTAACTGGTTGTGACTATGCATGGCTGATGAATGTGCTTTATGACAGGGAATACAGAATACACATAAAACAACAGTATACAATGTGCAAATGTCCATGCAATGTAAATCTAAAACAGTCTGCTGGCTTTTATGCTGTCGTGCTTAGTTCATAGCGCTTGAAAATCAACAATTGTTAGTAGGCTATAATTTTTAGTAGGCTATAATTTTGTGCAGGCTGTTATTTTAATCACAATAAATATTTGAATTACAAATGAAAGGTAGGGTCGGGGTTGTTGTTTTTTCATGTAGGCCTAATTATATTTCCGAACTCATGATTATGTTCTGTCACTACATCGATGCCAAGTCATCCACATCCCATGATGCATCTTAGAAAATCGAAAAATTAAACCTCTAACTGTGCTATCTATTGGCAATCATCTGGTAAGATTCAGGGTTCAACATTCAATAAATGACCACAATTGTGTCACACTTATATAAATAAAAAATATAAATAGGATCATTTCAAAATGGCAATTTCAATCCCTGGAGTTGAGGTGTATTTTTAGCCATTACACATAATACCATTCAATATCATTCACAATGTAATTTACTGCAAAATATTATCTAGTGTCTATTATCTATTATCACAGTGGGTTGAACCTTAAAATAATTATAAGGTGTTGGATTTTTCCACATGCATTTTGCATAATGAGCAAGAGGAACTGGCAACAAGTGGACTGAATCACTCCCTCTGTCACTCACACACATCAAGTAAATTGAAATGCGAAATTTAAAATTAAATTTGAAAAAGATTGCATTGCCATTATAATAAGCCTTTTTTCTCAGTCTGTTCATTTAGACATTCATTTCATTTAGTAAGAGGTTGTTGGGTTTATCCTGAGCAAAAAAACTTACATATAACTGATCTATCTAGCAGATCAGTGGCAGTTAGACAAATTTGAATAAGTGTGTTGAAAAAATACACATGTACTTATAACGAGACATATTTTGAGACAGTATTGATATGGACACGTCATAATTTTATGCAACAGTGATATACGTTCTATCGGAAAATCACCCAACCCCAAATAGCGCTAGTCCCTCCGTGCAAACGTTCAAACCACCCATTTGCTTTGTGATAATTGGAAGTAGGCCTACTCTCATACTATGAGAGGAAGCTGTATGTCTTCCGAAACCTTTAGGCTAGATCGAAGCTCTACCATAATGTTGGACATTAACGCAGTAATCTAACGTGATATTGTAGTTTTGATTTTTGCGTTAATAAAACACCACAAGAAATTAAAAGGAAAAACGATCATTTGATAAACGCAATTCTGCAGCAGTGGTCTCCACCGGTTCTGATTCAGGCAGGGAAATATACACTCTATTAATTGACTTTTTTTTCTCTTTTTCAGTGCAGTCATTTGAAATTCATACTTACATTTCCATACTAATCACACACCTATATTTGCATATCTTATACATCTTAACCATCTTGGAGTGAGGGAGCACAGAGCTCTTCTGTAAATGCTACCCTTCATCATTATCAACCAAGTGTTTAATTAGCTTCTCTGTTAAGCAGGTCAAACTCGATTAAAATCAGTAGCGCGACTGATACAGGAGCAACATTGCTCAATGTCAAATTAATAAAAATGCAGACATGGATGGAAAAAGCGTGTTACTTTTCAATTCCTTTGTTTAGTGAGTATGTAAATGAGGCTTGGGTGAACTCATTTCCCAGTTCTCATATCAGTCAGATAAAGAGAACACCTGTTTCGTTAGAAAATTCAAAGAGGAAAACCTCCGGGACACCACAAGACACGTCTCAGAACTCTGTTGCCTACTTGCTGGTTGGTTGATTTTTTTAACTTTCAACACCACATGTTGGTTTTACAAGATTTGATGGGCAACCCCCCTGGTTGCTCAGCGAAACAATGAAAAGGTTTGAATGCACGAATGAACCAGGCCAGGAAGTACCGTGTAGATTACAGCGAGCGTGGTGTGGCATTCTGTGAAGAATACTATTGAACAGAATGATCATGACACTAAAGCCTGAGAGGACTGAATGGATTACAGGACCTATATCATTATGCACTTGATATGTAGTATAAACATGAATTGTTGTGTGAATTAATTGGGTACTATTGGCTGATGTTTGCCTCTTTTTTACTTGAGAGAAATGCATGATATAGCTAGAGAGATAAAGGGAAACATATTGATTAGGATTGGTGACAGGTAAAACTCATGGGAATTTATGAATACTACAGTCAATGTATCTGTAAAAATAATGTGCAGAGTAGGGGTGTGCTGATCAGGAAATTATGATTGCAAACAATCGTCATAACAAGCCACCCTGTCACCAGGTATAACCATCTGCTGGGGGGTGGGGGGGATTAACCACAAGAATGGAGTTGGAGTTGAGAAACGACATCTACGACCAAATTGTTTCACAAGGAGACAGTTTACACTCAAGGAGCCAGTTAACAGTTTAAAACCACTACAACGTCTTATGAATATGAATACAAAATTAAGCTAAATCATCGTCAGACCAATAGCCGGTTCCGAGATTGCGCAAATCTGTCAATATCGCATGGAAGAGGAAGTCGTAATCCTAATATCCGCTGGTTACACCGGAACCCCAGAAATATCGGTTGTTTCCCCCAGATAATAAATCATCGGCAGACCGATAGCAGATGGGTTCAGAGACTGAGTCTCGATTGTCAAGTCTCACAGCTGGAGAGTCCAGGTCAAGACTCAAGTCTGAGTCTCAAGTCTCCATCTCTGATAGTATGCAAGTGACTATTTGGTGCATAACGCTTGGCTATAAGAGGTAATAAGGAAACAAATAATTGTCCACTTCCTTTATTCTTTCCTCCGTGTGTATATGGCTAACGAAACACTGGATTGCTTTAGATTTGGATTACTGGGATCAAATTTATATTTTTTTGAAAAAAGCAAATGAGAATACCTTTTTCACATGACCTCTCTTGGCCATCTCCACCCCACTTAATCTCGACATTCGCGTTTCTCATTCACTAGGCTACTCGACTGTCCCATCCTTTATATCCCACAATGACCATTCTGTACCTCATTCAAACAAATCAATCTTCATCACCAACACCTGCCTGCATCAAACTGTTGAACCCTTTAACCACATTTACATGGAACAATAAACATGATAACACAACAAACACACCCCATGCACCGTACTTAGACAGGACGATTGCTAAAACATTACATAAACATTATTGCGTATAATCAAATAAAACAGTACGTCTTTCATCCTGGGACACTAAGGACCAGAAAGGTCGTGGAACCCTGGGTCCATGCAGTCCAAACCCGTCTTTCCTCCCTCATTACTCCCAACTTATGTCAGGCCACTGCCTGCATCTTTTAGTGCCGTTTACGTAACACCATCTCGACTTCAATGGTAATAACCCGAGTAGCCAAACCACCAATCAATTAGTCCCCTCTGCTCTTCTGTTCCTCTTAGGGTATGATTACACCACATTTTTCCACCACCTCATTCCATCTTACCAATCCATTTCTTATAATGTAGCATCAGTGTCTCTGCTTCGTTACATGTCTGCAATTTAAGCTGAAATACTTTGGACGATTTAACCCCACACCCCCCTCCAAGATCTTCCTCAAACGGAACAAACAGCGGGTACATACTCACATGATCTGTTTAAAATGAAACTGCTTCAAGGGCTCCAACTGAACTGTTCATGCATATTTTAAAAGCAACTTCAATATCACAATGAGAATGAAACTACCTGTAATAGGAAGCAGCAAATCAAGCAGTGGGGATGATATCCTGTGCATACGATGAATAATAATTTGCCACTTAAAAGATTGTGGTAAGAATACTGCTAAATGCTGAAAACACTTACGTAGAATGTAAGAAAATGTTTTCAGAAAAAATGTCCGATTCAATCATTGTTCAAATCATTACTTAGATGAAAAATGCCAAAAACAATCATCAATTTCCTATTCGGAGATATCTGAGCGCAGCCTGCGGCCTTCGGCTAAGAATAATCAAATTAGCTAAAACTTCAGATATTACATTTCTGAGCAAATTCAATCATGCCAGTGTAAAACAAAACAGAGAGAGGAAGAGAATAGAAAAAATGAGAATGAAGAAAGATTGAAAAAACACTTGACCTGTAGGGATGCTTCGATCGGGCTTTCAAGGGTTAATACAATCACAAATGTGTCATGATTATTGTCAATTTTCATTAACAATCAGTTTATTTTCATCTTTAGTAGATGAAACAAAATATGTATTTATTCATGGTTTATTTAATAGAGACAGATAGTGTACATAGACAAACTGAGAACAGCTATTCGATGCAAGTGTAACGTTTATAGCGGATGCTAATTTGCAACACCTGTCCCTAGAAGGGCTTTTGTGTAAAGAGATTAAAACAGTGAGGTAAAAAGAAGGATATCATCATTTGAAGTATGTACTCAGTCACAGACAAAGTAGTACAGAAAGAGTGAAAAATACTTGACAATTATGTTTTTGGTGACTACAAAAAAAGGGAAATCATAAAAGCCTCAATTGACGTTGACTAATTGTCAATTTGCGCATTTAACATGTTCAGATTGACAATTCTAACAAAATGGACAATAACGGGTCATTCCTGAAGTACCTGCCCTATATAACTGTCAGACTTATCAAACTATCTGAAAGCTTCTTCCTCAGTTCATGAGATTGCTATAAAGATGTACATGACATGCACATGTTTCTTGATCTTTCCCAGCAATCTTGACAAAATTAAACTTGATGTGTCCTTAATGTCTCGACTAGTCAGGATAACATAGCTTGCCGAGGACTGCCACTAACGACTATGGCTGCGAGACGAAATGTTTTGGAGACAATGGAAGACTGTGAATTGATCAAGAGATGTAGGCTAAATCGTGAGGGTATAAAACGTGTTGTGGAATTAGTGCGGGATGCAATAACATCCCCGACTAACGGGAATAACCCGATTAGTCCGGAAATAAAATGTTTGGCAACACTACGATATTTAGCAACAGGGAAAATGCAACTTTGCAATGCCGACGATTTAGGAATATCGCAACCATCAGTCAGCCGTGCCATAAACCAAACCATCAACACGCTCTGTAGACCACATATCAATTCAATTCAAACTTTATTAAGGACACATCTCATGAAAGGTCCATAACACCAACACAACACAATAATAATAAAATAATAAAAATAGAATAAAAAATACATACACACATATATACATGTACATACATATATGTAAATACACATATACACACACACAAACACACACACGATTCCACAATGATCATATATTTACATACAGGCTAGAAGAGCTGACAGAGCTCAGTTCAAAGTCGGTTAAGGCTGAAATACCATTAATATCATCCAACAGTTTATCCGGTTTCCTTTGGACAATCAACAACTACACAGGATCAAAGCCAACTTGATGGCAATTGCAGGTATGCCCGGTGTGGTCGGTGCTATTGATGGGACGCACATAAAAATAATTGCGCCATCAAAAGATGAGGACGTGTTCGTCAATAGAAAGAAAGTACATTCCATCAACACGCAGATTGTTTTTGATGCAACTTTTAACATTATTGATGTTGTTGCAAAGTGGCCTGGGTCTACCCATGATTCGTGTATTTTAATGACACCCTATCTCAATCCACAACCGGGAGCACAGTTAAAGTATAACATGTAAGTGATTACGCAGATTACGCTTAGTCCTATGCGTAAAAAACATCGTATTAGCTCTTTGTCACCTTTTATTTGTTAAATCCATATTTATTATTGTTTGCTGTTTTCCTCCATATATGTTAGAGCACACAAAAATACACAAAATCTTGTGGAGAGAGGATGTGATCACAGTGATCACTGTATGCACCATTCACCACAACCGGTATGGGCTGTTATTTAAAGTGTTGAAGTGATTGGATAATAGTTTGCAGGGTGCTTTTAATTGCCTCCTCGATTTAATGCAATTTACGTATTTTTATTGTTTGCTTTTTCTCTCTCTCTTTAACGTGCTGTGGCAACCCGGCCCGTACACAGAGGCCCTGGAAGCCCAGGGGACAGGTCATACAGGGGGTTTACCACCCTGTTCCCCCAGAGGGCGCTGGGGAGCGCTTTAGCATGGCACCACTCAGAGCAATTGAAAACACCTGCGCAGGAGGAAGGTGATCAACTGCAGGTGAGCATAAAAGGAGGAAATTAAGTTATGTCTCGAGTGACCCATGTCGTTTCAGTACGGGGAGACAGTCCGGACCGGGGTTCCTTTCCTGGACGGCCCATTCCCCGGGCAGACGGAATAAGTGGACTAGCCGCCGCGCACCGGGACCGGGACCGCGTGAGAGAGAGGACGGGAGACCCTGCCGAGGCTCACGGAGCCCATACTTTAAGTTATAATTTTAATACGGTGCGAGAGGCTGCCCGTTTATTTATGTTGGACTTAATAAATGCGCCTTTGTTCGGCTTTTCCTGCCTCAAAGACTTGTATTGATTTGGGGGAAGGGGACACTACGGAGCCGGGGGTACCACAGTACATATAGGCTACAACGTCATTATCGTGGTCTGCACAAACTTGTCATGCGTGTATTCTGCTAACTGCATTGTCCATAACTATTTGATAGGAATTAATTTCTAGCCTAGGCTATTTCCTTGTTCTTCGGTGATTTAGTGGGCTCGTTTGTGGGATGTTGCGGATGAGTTTCAGAGACCGCCTGCTCTGAACAACCAATCACTGTACTGACCGCTTCTAAACTCGTGCACGAGAATCGACTTAATCCATAGCAACGGCACGTCACTCTTAGTCAGTGTTGGTCATCTTACTTAAAAAAAGTAATTAGTTACAGTTACAAATTACTCCTCCCAACAAGTAATTGAGTTAGTAATTCAGTTACCTAATTGTAAGAGTAATTAGTTACTCAGCAAAGTAACTGTGGCGTTATTTTTCATGTTCTATACGCCATTACATTCGATAACATCTTTAACGTCAAAGGTGTTTATATCCGCGGTGCGCGCAATAGTAACACATCGCGGACCTATGACCGACGGGCGGACCTATGACCGGCGGGGTTGTCTCAAAAAGGAGGACAAATACGCGTCGGACAGGGCTTTGAAAAACCAGACAGTCCGGCCTAAAGCCAGACGAATGGCCACCCTAAGTAACGCGCCACTTCACATTCTCAGTAACGGTAACGGCGTTGCAACGAGGTATAAAGTAATTAATTAGATTACTCGTTACTGAAAAAAGTAACGCCGTTATTACCAACACTGCTCTTAGTTCACTCTTAGTGATTCATCCTTAGTATGAGTAGGTCTCAGCAGCTTTGTGAATAACTTTTAAGAAAAAACTCCTACGTAAAATGTTTAGCGCGAGTTAGGAGCACTCCTAGCGGTAAGATAAAATGCTTTGTGAATACTGCCCCTGAACACTAGTCTGGCTTACTGGATGTAGGTTGTTGGTAGTAATGCGCGATATAAACGATATACGATATAAACGATAAAAAATGGCCCACGATAGAGATTTTAATTCTATGCTCTATCGTGATAACGCATGTTGATCACGCAATCTTCCCGTGACCCGCGACATTTAGAACGATGGGCTGCAACGCGTCATCTGGTAAACATGGCTGAAGGCGAAACGGAGCAGCTAGAACTCGTGAAAAAGACCGGTGCAAGAAAACGAGAAAACATTTTCTTTAGTTTACTAATGTGCCTGACGTAAGCGCCGCAGAACGGCTGCGCCGCGGTCACCGCTGCTGATCGCTGCCACGCAGCGTCCCAGGAGCGGAGCGCCGCGCCGCAGCGCTATCATTCTGTAGCATTCTATTTTTGACGCGAGCCGTTGCTGAACAGATCGACCGGGCAGGAAGTGAAATAGTAAAAGCCATAGAGCATCCGGTTACTTTTCAAAATAAAAACGCCCTCCCGATCAAACACGGCCACAAATCGTTGTCTTTGTCTATAGGCTACAGCACAACACTATATATGTATACTGGAAGGATTTTCTTTATTTAAAAAAATTATTGTGCTTCCATTTTGCACTTTTATGTTTTCATTTGAAGCATCTGTGCACTACACTTGGAATACTTTTCTTTATTTAAAATAGCCATGCCTAATACTGGAAGTATTTACCTAATTCACAGTATCTGTTCAGGTAAGAAAGTTTATGTGTAAGAAATATGTTTTTATATAAGTATCTGTCATTACACAGAAGTATTTTCAGTACAGTGTCTGTTCCTTAAAAAGACCAGTTTTTTTTATTTATCTGCAACATTATGTTTACAGTTTACTGTATGATTACAGTTTTGCACAATAAATGTATGTCTACATACTGCTTTCTTTCTTTTTTAAATACATTTAGCAGTTTGGCTTTCCTTAGGGTCTATGTAACCTGTTCTGAAATGGTTTTATTATAATTTATATATCGTGATATGTATCGTTATCGCAAGAGGCTGCAATGTATATCATAGGGTTGGGCGATGTCCGCTAAATTGGCACTCGTCGATGATTACCATAAAACATCGTGATTGACGATGATATCGTCGTTTTGACCACTTTTTACGATAATACTTTTTACTATAAATATATATTTTTTTCTACTTAAAAACTATACATTGTGAAGTCATTCAGTGGACACACAAAGCGCCGCGCGCTCTTTCCAGCGCCGACCCACCGGACTTCTCTCTCCGCCGGACCTTTTGTGTGCCAAAAATAAACCCATAAAAAACAGTTAGTTAGTACAATAACCATACAGTTATTGTACTAATCCAGTACAATAACTATACAGTTATTGTACTAACCCTACTCATTAGCCTAGGCCTACTCATCCGGGCTTTTCAATATGTTGCACGTAAGACAAAAAAAAAAAAAAAAAAAAAAGTCGCTTCCACAAGAACAGTTGATGCAATGGCGTTGGTTGGTAAAAAGGGTACGACTTCTGTGTTTTAATAAATGTGTGTTAACAGAAGCACCTTCATTCTTTCATTCAATTTGACATCATGGCCAAGAATTCGGAGCTTGAAGGTTTTTTTTTTTATTTCGGGCCATTTGTGCTACACTCGCAAGCTGCGCGATTCTCTCCAGCTGATGGGACGCTCAGGACAGCAACGTCTTAATTCTCCAAAATAAATAGCGGGGATTCATGACCAAAGGGATTCAATCAGGGCGCACTTGTGTGGGTGGACTGTGAATTTGAAGAAGGTGGTGAGCTCAATAAATTCTCTAAAACAGGAGTTCGGATGTGAAGCTGCTGGAGATCAATGCGTGTGCGATTTTTGTGAAACGCGGCTGCGCTGTTGACCATTACATTTACGTGAGAAGTTGCGGATCCGACTGAGGTTAAATTACCCTGTATTAGATCAAGTTATATAACTAATTTAGAAATGCATTTGACATCATGCCATGCATTGACATGATCATTCGTTTTAGGAAGGTGGTAAAAAGCTCAGCATCGTCGGAGAGCCTACTCAGTCAGCAAAGGAGCCTCAGGTTCCCGACCCCTGGGTTGCAGGTTATTTGAAAGAGCATATGCATTAGTTATATTCTCAATATAATTTACAGAGCAATCCAAGTTTTTAGGCTATAGAGGAGACTAGGATTGGTTTGTGTTTGACAGGGAGGGGGGCGTGGCATCACGATGGTTGCGCTACATCGTGATGTCGGTCAGCCAATCACGATAGACGATGATATCGTCTATCGGCACAACCCTAGTATATCGCGATATGGATTTTAGGCCATATCGCCCATCCCTAGTTGTTGGTATAAGCCCGCCCAAGCCTGCCATTAGGCAACTATAGTAGTCGCCAATGGCAGGTTCTGGGCAGGCTTATACCTTCTACTCCTCCCCCTTCCACCATCTGCGTGTCCCCCTCGCTACGTGAAACAACAACAACAACCTCCGAGCTAGCAAAATACACGCTGAAAATAGCAAGTTTTGACAAACATTGCCGGGGCTCGCCTCCCCACGTGCAAATGTTCCACCAAAACAAGTTCACCCCACTATTTTGCAAGGGCACCATCGCTGCATCCTGGGCTTAGCGCTGCCCAAGACAATTGTCATTGGTTAAAGAAATAAACAAGACGGAGCGTTTTTTTCCCCTATGCCAGAATGATGAGTAGAGCCAGACCTTTCTCGAGCGCTGGCACAGCGCTAAAACCAAGTGTGGAGAAAGTTCTGGCTATGCAAGACTATCTGAACACCGACTTATAGAATGTCTGTTATTCACTTGTAGAATCTGTTAGATTGACATGTGTCCTTGCGATAAAATATCTGTTGAAGTCTTCTTGGTTACATGTTTTGTTTAAGTTTTAAAGCATTTTTGTGAGTGCCATATTTACCTGAGGCTGTCGAACAGTCTGCTTAGAGTGCTTGCCATGTAAATATAGACATGTCAGAACAGTTTAGCTAGCTGGCTAGATGCTGCACAACTAAATGATCTGATCTCATATTGGCAAACAACCAAAGAAAAAATAAGCATGGAAAGTGAAATTATACATCTCTTCTACTTGTTCACATCCTCTTGTATTCATTCGGGTCAAAATGTTATCAGAGACAGGGATTGAGAAATGATTGTGTAATAATTAGGATTGTAATACATTTTCCATGACTTAAGCAAGGCCACCCATCCAAAAAGAAAATTCTCTAGTGGTTCACAGCCTTTTGGGCTTTGCAACAAGCATAAACAAGCCATTATATGCTCTATCATTCATCACACAACATACACGTGTTGTTAATAGAATTTTTAAATGTCCCATTTTACTAAAATATTCTAAATATAAACAAACATTGACATTTTAGTGATTATTTTACCCATGTTTCACTGCCGCTTGCTTGATATGGAAAATAGCCACCATTGCATGGGTGATTTCCATAGCAATCAGTGACCATGCAGACTGACTGTCCTGCACCTGTTATTGTAAGCAGTTCTGGTGCTTGCTCCTACTCCTTTGATACACCTCTACAATTTAATGAATGAATGCATGAATAACTTCTGGAGACACCTCCAAGCTCAGTATCAACTATTACACTTTATTTTAATTTCTGTGATTATATATATATATATATATATATATATATATATATATATATATATATATATATATATATATATATATATATTATATATATATATACTGTATATATAAAATCGCAGAAATTAGAATAAAGTATTCATAATATATTTTATAAAAAGTAGCGATATATATATATATATATATATATATATATATACAGTATATATATATATATAGCTACTTTATATATACTAAATATATTATATTCTATATAATAGAATATAATAGAATAATATAATATACATATATTATATTCATAATATATCGTATTCATAATATATTTTATAAAAAGTAGCGATATATATATATATATATATATCGCTACTTTTTATAAAATATATTATGAATATATTGCTGAGCAATTATGAGCATAAAGAGCTCTGTATTGTTCAGAATCCATTTATATGTCATTACCAAATAACCAATCTCTTGAACTCAACTCAAACACAAATCTCCCAATCAGTTTGGGATCTCCCACCTATCCGCCACAACGCATTTGATTTAACATGGATTATTTATTTCATCTAAAATATTAAATGTATTAAAATATTTCATAAGGTATGGTAGGTATTATTTTGGAGCTGTCAAAAATAAATTCTACTTGCATTACACTTCCACATTTCACACGTATCTTAATAGAAAAGCAACCAGCAAGCCAATATTAGTAGACTACCAACTGGCCAACTGGCCAAAGAAAAATGGCAGTTGCATCTCTGCCAGAGGTCCACTACCTCCAGTGTAAATTCCACGTCAGACCAACAACAGCTTGGAAAACAGTTATACCATGAGTGGCAAAGACTGAGCAGCACCAAGGGGCTTTCTTCCTGTGGTAAGGAAATGCTGGGAAAGCGATCTACTTCGTCACCCTCCAGTAGCATGGCTAGCAGAACACAGACACTAAGCATGGAAAAAAAGGCCACTGTCAACCTTAATCAAGATAAAAAACAGGCTTTAGGCTTGGACATGACACTTGGCACATGGGCCATTAGTGCAGTCACACAAGCATGCACACGTACACAGACGCACACGTACACAGAGTTGAGAGGCCAGAGACAAGTTGATTAATGTCATGGGAATATAGCAGTAAAAATGTCCTGAATGAGACAGCATGTCTGCCAGCCAAGCATTGCTTTAATATATGGTCAAATATAGAATGATAGTATAGGGCACATGTATGTATTGTGTGTTTTCAATGTCGTGCTGGGTTGTTTTAGCCGGTCCAAATATACTTTGTCACTGTCAATGGAAAGAGTAAAACACTTGATTACATGTCATTAATTATAAATATATGACTGATGATTATATATATATATATATATATATATATATATATATATATATGACTAAATATAATTAAACTATCCAGTGCAGCAAACAATGTTACACTGGACACCAAGTAACATTAACCAAAATACTAAATAAACAAACACTTAACATAAACAGCTGAAGACATATCGTAAGGCTTCTTTGCTCTTGCGGTGTTAGCCATGGGATGTTTATCACTTTAAATGTAATATATTCTTTATAGATGGAGACTCACTTTAGGCTCTACTTAAAAAAGATTAAAACACAGGGAAGAAGGAAGAAGGCTGAGACCTATTCATGCAATAAAAACAAACTAAACCCTGATTATCTCCAACAGTCTTTGCAAAAGATGGGTTAGTGATGAGGGTTTTTTGAAACACAGTACAATGAAGATCAAACATATGGGAATCTTTTTTAATTACATAAAAATTATGACCAATGTATTTCCCTGAACACCGAATCAAATAAATAAAGCACTCTAATAACAAGCCCACTCTCGGTGATGGCGCCAAACAGTTTAGAGATACGCGTAAACATCCTACCAAAAATCGCTCCCAATTCCCCAGTGGATGAGCCCGTCATGGGGAAGAGAGAGAGAGAGAGAGAGAGAGAGAGAGAGAAGGATTATAAAAAGAAAATGCCAAGTAAAGTTTAAAATGCAAAAAGTCATCTGGAAAGTGAGAGCGTCTTCTGCTGAGAATCTGCTGTGGTTTTAATTTATTGGTGAAATGGAGCTACTCACGAAGAACCTTTAGTGAAATGTGGAAATGAATAAACACCATAAAACCCTCACATTCAGCACACACATTCACATGTAAAACCTGGCCGGCACCAACATGTGAAGTGGACCGAATGCCAAATAACTAAAAAATAAAATAAAATAAATATCCCACTCATTTAAAACCTGGAATATACTCTGTTGATGCCAATATAACGTTTGCTGGGGTCACTGGAGTACATTTTTAGTCAGTAAAAAGCTCAATGCTGTTGATGATTTCCCTTGCTTGGAGTATGGCTTTTAAATACAATAATTAAAGTAGCATCTCATTAAATTGAGGTATTCATTCATTTACGATATTTTAAGTAAAAAGTCCTTGTTTGGACAAACGGTGTAACCTACTATGAGGAAAATAATGGGAGAGGAAAATGCACATGCTCTACAGAGACTGAGGGAGCAGTGATTTATAGAATAAACATACATGTTTACAAGTTGCATCGATCACAAACTACACATTTTAACTTCATCAATGGAATCATTGAACCATTACAGTACATCAGTGTCGAGCTCAAGCCCCCAGGAAGGGTCTCGAGGTTTGTGGCCAAACCCTGACCGGGTGGCAGTGATATTGCACCATAATTTGCCACGGCACAGAAAGCCTTTGCGTGTATGGGGGAAAAACAAACCTCACAAAAAATTACAAAAACATAAGTTGTTCTAGTTAGAAAATATAAATAGTGAATATTATTCAAACCTCAATTTATATATTTAAAACAATATGTTTTCATGCCTTTATGGACAGGAGAGTGGAGAGAGAGAGAGAGGAAAGTGTGTTGGAAGAGAGGGAATGACAAGTAGCATAGGACCGCTGGTCGTAAACTAACCTGGGTTACCCCTACGAGGCCCATCTCCTCTGTGGTCAGCTAGTTAGTGGGTTGAACCACCAAGCCGCTGGTAGTTGGATATCTGAAAATGTCTCCCAGAGCCATAGAAAGTCATCTGTATGTACGTAACGTCATGGTATGAGCAAAGCACGAGCTCTGAGTTATATGTGGGGAATGCACAGCCAGTAGCCTTAACCATTGTCTGTTGACTGTGTTGTGACAACTCTCTATCCATGTTAGCTCCTAGCTCAACATTACCAATAAGTGGTGTATGTAATCGTTACAGTTTTGATTTGTTTATGTTAGGGTTATTACGTCAGGGTTTTAAATATTATAGACTGATGGTCTATATTCCGAGGTAGATAATCTGACAAACAAAAATGATTTGCTTACCAAAGCCTGTGTTTGCAGTGTGGTGGACTGTGGGCTACACTTTGGTCTGGCAAGGGCTAACCTGAATGCTAATTGTACCAACCACTTTGTGCTGTTGACTTTCTGCTGACTTTCGTTCCATGTCATACCTCACTGAGGCTAATCAATGTGAAAGGTTTAATATAGGTCAATATTAGCTGAACAAAGATGTGATCATTATGCCAGAGTTCAATGTGTGTGAGATGTTGGGGAAAAAGCAAGAGTATCTCTGATGTTGAAGATTAATTCATTTTAATCAACTAGTTGCAGACATAAATTAAGTAATCAAAAAGATTCATACAGTAATTCTTAACTGAATACTAAAGCCTGAACAATGCAATGACACGCCTTCTTAGGCAAGTAATGACAACCATGGCTGTGTAACTTCTGGACTAATTTACATGGCTTAAAGTCAAATAGTATTTCCGACCGACACCCAAAATACCATAATTGAGAAAGTGTTTGCTGGAGAGGCCAAATCCTGTTAACCATACAAATGCATGTTGTTTTTATGGTAAATATCACGCAGCACAAAAACAATGGAGCTTGAGAAAAAGACCTCACATCAAAAATGGAAACCCCCTTTCTACCACACTAACTATTTTAGACCAATACTTGTTTACCGAGTCACACAGAAGGATTGAGAGGAGGGAACAGTGTGGTTGTGGTGGTGGTCTAGGGTGTTAAGATTAACAGATACTAATGGGTACATGTGTACCCACAAGACCCAAAATGCCAAGCCCACTGTCTCCTGGCAGGGAGAGTGTGACACGATGTGCAGGGGGGAGAGAGAATGGCAGCTTTGTCTCCACGTATGCGCTTGAGGATGAGCGAGAAAGTGGGCAAAAGGGAATGAAGCGGGGCAAGTCAGACGTTCTGCCCGAGGCCGGGTGGTTCAGCAGTCAGTGACACCTCGGGAAGGTAATGGGGGAGAGATGGAGGCAAGAGGGAGTAAACAGAAAGAGTGTCAGTTGACTGTGGTGGCCTGCTCACATACAGGAGCACAATCATTGCTTTCACTGTTAGCACTTGGACTGGAATTCAAACTGAAGCTGCCTCGAAGCGATACGGAAGCTGGGTCATATCAAGAGGGCAAATGCAACAGATGCATGTGTTATAGTCTCTTGTAGTCTTAGGCCTTGATTTGTGTTTATAGGAGTTATTAAGAACAAATAACAAATATCCGGATAGTGTTTGAGAACATGTGGCAATCAAAGCCATTTAGGAGAGCCCTATTAATAATTAATATTTTTTGTTCAGGAGAAAACATTAAACAAGTGGAAACAGTTATAAACGAGGAAATGAAAAAACTAAAGATATGGTTTGACTGGAATAAATTATCATTAAATGTAAGTAAGACTAAGTTCATGTTGTTTGGCAAATGCACATGGAACACAAAGGTGCAAATAGAATTAGATGGGGTTGAAATTGAAAGGGTGCATGAAAACAGATTTCTTGGGGTTATAGTAGATGACAGACTGAGTTGGAAATCACACATCAAACATGTACAGTCCAAAGTTTCAAGAAGCATTGCAGTCATACACAAAGTAAAACACTTACTGAATCATAATTCTCTTCGCACACTGTACTGTTCACTGGTCTTGCCATATATACATTACTGTGTTGAGGTTTGGGGAAACACTTACAAAACTTCATTACGGTCACTTACTATCCTGCAGAAAAGAGCAATAAGGACTATTCACAAGGTCAACTACTTGGAACATACAAATCCACTTTTTATACAATCAAAACTACTGAAATTCACTGACATTGTATCTTACCAAACAGCAATCATTATGTATAAGGCAAAAAACAGACAATTACCAGAAAATAGGAGGTTATCAATTAAGAGGGGAACATAACTTCAAAAGATTAAGCAGGCGAACAACCTTGAAAAGTTTCTGTATATCTATTTCTGGTGTCAAGCTATGGAACAACCTAAGTGAGGAACTCAAGCAAAGTCCAAATATCAACCATTTCAAGAAAATGTACAAACATGTTATTTAGCGGGTACAATGGATAATGGTCATTAATGAGTATTGGGGATTATTATTATTTATTAATTGATGTGGCATGGTGATGAGAGGTAGAGAATGTGAATGTGTGTATGGATGTGTGTGTGTGTGTGTGTGTGTATGTGTGTATGTATATATATGCATGTATATGTGGGTGTGTATATGTGTATGTAGATGTATATATTAACTTCATTTACACAAAGGGGTGAGAGCTAACAAGCTATGCTTCTTCTCACTTCTTTTCGAATATGTCATTTATTTATTTTTTCTGTGCTTCATTATTATATTGCTTCCTCAAAATTTTCATTTCTATATTATGTTGTGCAAATAATTTGTTAAATAGCAATCAGGAAGCCGTGTTCTATTTGCATATTCGGAATAAAATAATAAAAAAATAATAAAAAAAATAATTTAATGATGCAATCAATGCTCTTTATTATAATATTAAAGGTAAACGATAGTTATATTTCTTGACATTTTACTTGCCCCTACATTAAATATTAATCTGGTTTGAGACACCTGGTTAAAGCAAGCACAACAGAAGATGTTATTCCTAAAATATTTGTATAACTTCCATTTATGATTGATTGCGCATATTTATGTATTTCTGGTAAAAATATGGGACTTGTCTTGGATATTGATTGGCATTTACAATAGCCAATAGTGATGAACGTGCCCCCATTTTTGGGGGGGATTTCGGACAAATTGGAAAGGGAGTGAGGCCATACATGTTCGAAGACAGACACAGGCTCATCCCCATGATGGAGCTGAAACATTTTCATTGAAGGCGCAAAAATGTGTAAACGCCCCTGAGTGCAGGATGAGTCATCAAACATATGAAACCGTTTTACAGGAAGAGAAAAAAAAACGGGATTTTAATGTAAAAATGATTTTAGACATATTTGGCATATAACAAGAGATAAATGAACAATTAACACAGACACATGATTAACACTGGGAACATGTATTTTTCATTTCATAAATTCCTTTAAGCATAAACCAAAATTGATACTTTATAGTAACTCCTGGTCCCACTAACAACTGCTATCAGAAATAATAAAAATTCAAGTAAAAAAACTCAAGTCATCATATACATGACGACTAGCCTGTAGTGATCTTATGTGATCAAGTTAAGCATGCATGAAGAAATAAGGACATAAAACAGTAATAAGGTTGTTTCTCTGCATTGACAGGGTTATTATGTATTATAATGTTAAATTGAGTATTTCACGTTTCATTCACATTCTGAAATTCCTTGAAACTGGGAGATCAACAATACAGCGTTATGATTGACATTGCCCTGGTCAACATTATTGACTTTGGCCTACAACTATCCATAACTGGTCAACATCTGCTGCAATGTACAATGGTTTTCATTTTCTACGTCATTAGTTCATTTTCATGTCCTCCCAGTATTGAATCCTCCCGCACAAAATTACATTGATCGCTCAACTGCTGTCCATTTTCCCTCAATCAAACAACACATCATGTACATTATACGACTTTGATCTTTAAAAATATACACTAACTTGAGGGTGCATTTTTGGAAGAAAATCTATAATGTTTGTTGGTATTTAGTACCTGGCTGCTGGATGGTCATGCAAAAACTCACATTGATGGTGTGTAGTGTAACTCAGACCTCTCGGTATTCAGTTATTTACAGGTTACTTGCAAGCTAACAGTAGCTAGGTCAGGGTTGAGTATAGGGGTCATGGGTCGGTTAACCCAGGGAAAGGCAACATGCTACTGTGACGCTGATGCACGGGTCAGCATGCTACAGTTATAGTTATTACAGTTATTATTACAGTTATTACATTTTTTTAATGCATTCCTATGGGTACATTTGCTGAATCAGCAGAACACATATTTTCATTAATAAAATTAAGTTATTTTTTATTATTTAATATTAATATAAACAATACATATATTATTTTATTATAAATATTGTATTAAATATTGTTGGGTGCCCCAAATGCTAGGTTTTATTTAAAAACATTATGCAGGGTTCTCCCCAAACAATGTAATAGTGGCGCTGTGCCACCATGCTCATTTCCAGCGTCACCATGTAACATTGCAACACACCAACATATAACATAGTGCTGTCGCAACGCGGACATCTAGATGACATTGTCGTTTTTGCCCATTTAATTTCTGAAACGATTCAAATGGTTAAAAACATGTTTTATTTGAACGCCTGAAAAAGCATGTGGAGGAAGTCTGTGGTTTTAGGATCCACTCTCAGTCCGACTCGGTTACATAAAGCTCCAGTATCCATCTGAATACTGGAGCTCCAGCTCCAAATGTACACCACTCCATAAGACATGAAGTGTTGTACGCAATCCTAAACAAGCTTCATCTGTATGGGCTGTGGCAGAGAAAAACAGGGCTGTGGCTTTGAAGCTACTGTGCAATAACATTTTGCTGTAACCCCGTAGATGGGACATGCAAGAACCAAGACATAAATTACCTCTACTGTGAATACTAGTTCTGACCTTACTGATCTTGTCTTTCTAAATTCCATCCCATTTTCCATTAATGAAATAGCGTCTTCTATCATAACTAGATCCAGGGAGTGACAGAGCTCAATATTTGGATACAAACACTTAATCACACACACATTTTGATGCGCCACAATGCAGGTGATGTTTTTTGCAGAAAACACAATCACACTTTCTCCCTCATAGTCCCATTTGTGTATTGTTGCCATGGTCACTTGTAACATAGCAACTAAGTGATTCATTCAATATGTTTGCCATAGAACAGCCCTGGACCTCTCGCCAGGCCTTGAGAACACCCCCAGTAGGAGAGGTCCACGTATGAACTTTAGTACATGCATTGGTAACAATGAGCAGAAGGGCAGAGAAATACTCAGGAGCACGCACACGCACGCACACACACACACACACACACACACACACACACAATTAATCTTAACACATATACACACACACTCCCATTAGTCTTAACATCAATATGTTAAGACAAATGGATATGGTGGGCAGCAACAGTGCACAGATCTGTGTTTTACCAGTAGGCAGCTGTTAGCCGACCCTCTCTGATAATTACATTTTCACACCATATACGTCTTCATACATTGTGTAGATTGCATTAGCACTTTTGTCCCCAGGGTACATTATAATGACCAGGTTACCTGTAGGAAAATGCAGTAGTCCTTTATGAAGACCCCTGATACACACACCCCCCAATTAAAAGGACACACGCGCGCACACACACACACACACACACACACACAATTAAAAGTTAACAGCTACTTTGTCAGCTATTATATCGAGTCGCTGTGGACATTAGTATAAATGTCATCATCATCCTCACTGGAAACTATATTGTTAAGGGCTGTCCAAATGTCCATATCATTATGCAATAGCAAAAGGCAGTGGGTTTCTACATAGCGACGTGAGAGACTACTGTGGGTGAGGCATCGCGGTTAGGAACCTGACAGCAGCACCAGCGTTAAGAGCCGTTGGGAAAAAGATCCCATATTGGCGTTAAAAACGGTTGTTGCATCGATAAATGATCAAACTGAAAGATCAGTATCACATCCCTAAAATCGGTGACATAGAAGTGTCAGTGTAACCATAAAGATGAATATACCAAACATGTAAACACGTGTAAATTGGTGGATATGCAGATGAGAAGACAGGGGCGTGGGAGGTGAGACAGGGGGAGAGATGAGAGAGAGCGCCCACCCTGGCTGCGTCAGAAATCCCACTATACCCAATATGTGTACTATCGTTCAACATACTTTTGTAGTACGTATCTTCTTGGACGAACACATTCAGCCTGTTAATATCACGTCACTTCCTGAGAACCTCCTTGCCGGTTGCCTAGCAAAATGAAACCTTTTCAATTGAAGCGTTATTGCCAGAGCTGCCTTGGTCACTGTCCGCCATTTTTGTTGTCATCACTACTGGACTGTATTGTGGGATATTTATGCCGGCATAGTGTCCAGGGTTTGCATACTGTAATATTTCCCCGGAAATAGTATGCACTTCATGTACTATTTGTTTCATATTCATACAAAGGTTTCGGACATACGAAAAATCTCACATACTGTTTTAGCGTACTAAATAGCATGTAGAAGGGCTGCACGATTCTTGCTAAAATGTGAATCACGATTTTTCGCCCTAGGAATTGAGATCACGATTCACTCACACGATTCTTATTTTTTCAATAAAAACATTTATTGCACAATTTATTGCACTACACCTGATACACATTGCCTGCGTGAGCAGTGATGTCCACACAGGCAGTGTTTCTGCTGCAGTGCTGCTGCTCTGCCAGCCACCCCTATCTTTCTACATTGAGTTAAATCAGTGTGGGAATAACAGGGGAGCCATGGGGAGCTTGGCTCCCCTTGATAACACATGAGCTCCTCCGTGAAATTTTGGGGGGGTCTCTAAAGTATTAGCAACATACTATTTTTGCCATGCGTTTCTATTTTTCTATATCTTCATCATCATGGATCATGCGCAAAATTAGGATATTATTGAGCGTGATTCACGCATGAGTTGGATTCACTGTAATAAAGATAACGGCGTGCATGCTATTCTTGCAGTCACTATCGAAGCGTGGCAGCACACTATCAAACTTCACTGACTGAAGTGAGCTCCCCTGAAAGTAAAAGTATAGTTCACACACTGGAGTTAATGTCCTTAAATAATACAATGTTTCATTTCATAATAAATGTAATTTATATTTATTTTTTCGACAGGAAGAGTTTAACAATAATAAAAACTTGCCACACAGAGCGCTTAATTTGAAAGTGTTTTAAATAATTATATTTTATTCATGTCTGTCACATATTCTACATATTTAGATATTGAAACTGTCTATTTTTGCTGAAAAAATAGGCAAGACTGTTTAATTTCCTATAGTAACAGGGACTCTGGGAATGGGGAGGACAGCGGCCGTGAGCGCTGCGAGTGAGGAAGAGGGATGAGAGAACTAATGGAGTTGTATGACATGAGTGTTGAATTAATAGTGTGTTTTGCTTTACATCGTGTAAGTGTGGTTGATTTTGCGACTGGGATTTGCTCCAAAGCAAAGAAGTCAAAACATGAATGCAGCGTGACGTGAATGCATAGGGGAATAGGAGCGTGTGAATCGTCGTCATTTAGAAATGACATCGCATAGATATATGAATCGAGATCGTGATTTTACGATTAATCATGCAGCCCTAGCATGTAGTGTGGAATTTCAGATGCAGTCCGACTCGGTGCTCCTTTAATTGCGTGGAAAAAAAACCACTATGACGCATGCAAAGGTAACTACTGACACATGAGATTGCATTCTGCTTTGATCACACAGCAGGAGACAAACGCCTGTGAAATTTCTTTTGACCACCCACCCTCCCCAGAAACTAATTTATCAACATAGGGATTTAGAATAAGTGTTTCTACACACCCCTGCACGCATTGAGGAGCTTGAGAGGTGGATTAGACACTGCAACAACACCATGCACGTACAGACTGTTCTACCAGCCTCTCCATTGGAGGGTGAAATGACATGATACCTCTGATCCTGTTAGAGCTTCAACACAAATACATTAGGCAATGATTCAGTCACTCTCGTTCTCTCACCACGTCCATCTCTCCCAACCTCAACCCTCTTCATCATGAATGTGCATATAAATATATATGGGTGGACTGTTAAGACCCATGCTCAACTTGGAACGTATACAAAAGGAGCAGTGCTAAATACGCATCGGTCTGACCTTCACAGGAAACAATTTCAAGGGCCGGCTGAAGAGGAGTGTAAGCCATCATGTGGCATCAATAATCTTGGATCATAACCATGTTTTGCTATTAATAACATGCATTAAACTCCTACACCAAACTGTTATTCAAGTAAAAAATTAAAAAATAAAATATCTGCAGTACTTCCTCCCCATCTAGTTTCCATCCATCAAATATGCCAGTTCCATGTGCTACTCGTGGGCATGTGAGGGTTGGCACACATTTGCATTCGTCAGTATTTTCTGAGCATAAGAAGACTTATTTCTTTATAACTGCAACATTATAATTGTTTGCCTTAGGCCTACTAATAAGCCAGCTTAATGTTTAGTGTTGCCTCATCATTTTGAATTGAACAACTTCATACCACAGCCAGGAGCACTACTGGGAAAGAGGCAAAGCAAAAAGCCGAAAGTAAACTTGAAAAACATGAAATGGAAAACATTAAATTAGCATAGAATAATAAAAACAGAACTATCTTCAGGCTATCTCTAGAGAAACAGCAACAATCTGACATTCTATTAACAATTAGGGTTTCCCTCAATTCATTTCTACTGTTGAGATTAATTCGAAATTTAATTTGGTTTACTTGTTCACAATTTAGGCTTTTGCAATCATCTTAAACCTACACTATTTAACCTAACCATTTTACTGCAGACCTCCCTTTTGTTCCAACTTTTTCACTGCATTCACTCATTCAATATCTTTTCAATTTTGAGTGTCTACAGAACAAAACCCAAGCACCCACATTTCAAGAAAGTGAGGGATTGTTCTACTTAATATAGTCTGGAGAAAAGGGAGGAAAATTGTATCATGAACAAACGTGACGGCTGCAGCAAAAACGTCAAAGTCTAGAACAGTATATAAATAACTCTGAAATGGCACTTTTTGGAGTGCCAGGTGTAAGATGACAAATTATTAGACAGCATAAGAAAATAAGAAAATAATATTAACTTGGACTTGTCTTTAGTGTTGAAATTGGCCTTGCCAAATACAAAATAAAGCAATGATTCAAAAAGGACAGGCAGGGGGGTACATTAAAAAGCAATGTAAAAAAAATGAAGGCAATGACAAACACCTAGTCCTTTACCATGATGACGAGAACATTAGGATTTGGACTTGACTCAGTAAGTGTAAAGTCTGTGTACTTAGATAGAAGATAGGAGAGAGATAGACACAAGGCAAGTCCTTCAGCTAATACCTTACAGATATCCTGAAGAGACAACGGCAGTAGACACCGAGATTAGATTTATTGACTACTACAGCAAAAACGCCTGCTGAAAGACTACAAGGTGAACATAATAAGCAACAACACACACTAGAGTCATTTATAACATGAGCAACACAACACTAAAGTTGTTTACACATCAATATCGAAAGGGTGATTCGAGTGCCAGAACAAGAGGCATTAGAAAGGGCTACATTTTTAACAATAAATGGGATTTTATGTAAATTATAACCAGTGCGAATCCAACTGCTTTCTCTCAAGTATGTTGCATGCTGTCCCTGACCACACGGAAGGAGAGACTACATTAAAGGAAAATACTGGTCCGTCTCTCCTGGTTTCATGAGATCATCCGTTTCAAATATAATTTGTCAAAATCAATTTGTTGTGAAGATACTTTGTAAAGTATTGTAAAGTATGGCGATTCATTGTTATTTTGTCCACAAACTCCGTACTGACTGACGCACATTGATTCCAAAAGACAAAAGTATTGTTTACATTTGTGGCAAGCGCACTCTTCGGCAGAATCAGTACGACAAAGTAATTTTGACAAATGGTCAAGGGGTGTTGTAGTGCAGCCAGGACCAGGATATCACACAGACCGGAATATTGTCCCGGAAGCATTAAATATGTTTGTCATGTGGCCCCTTTAAAAAAAATTATGTTATACATTTGGTCCTAAGGGCTGTTGTCCAACATATCTGTACTGTGTATGCGAGGACGTGTGTGTGTGTGTTTGTACTTAGGCCCAGAGGCTTACATAGGCTTGATTTATCGAGACGTTATAGAGGAAATAGAATCATGGTTGATTTACACTTAATGCGCAGGGTAGTGGGCAGGCATAGCACAGAGCCCTGCAGGACACTAACTCACATGAGATGCACTACAACCATAAATTGTCGACCTCACTGGATCACTGCAGGAGTGGTTCCCCATTTGAGTGGCTGTATATGTGGTGAAATATAGGAGAGACATAAAGACACTATGCACTGGACCGAAACATTACATTAAGGCATGAGGGCCTGAAGGTATTGCTTTAAGATTGACTTTTTCGCCTCTAATGCACTTTTTAAATACTTTTGTTCAGAATAAAACTAATTGTTAATCGTTGCTTCATTAAAAAACTGCCTCTCATACAAACTCACTGTGAAATATGCTGTAAGAAATTGAACAATCATGCTCACTGACACACAAAATTACTCGAGACCTGCATTATTGTAGAAACTAATAATTAAAATTAGTGTTGCACCGATACCATTTTTTGGCCCCCGATACCGATACCGATACCCAGCTGTGCAGTATCGGCCGATACCGATACCATACCGATACCACGCCGGAAAAAAAAATAAATAAAAATAAAAATATATATATGTTCCGTTTTATATATATATATATATATATATATATATATATATATATATATATATATACACACACAAGCTTTTTTTCTTCTAATACTAAAGAACTGCATACTCACTTGGATGTAAAATCATTGCTATCATGGCTTAATTACTAGTATAATTAGATAATATAGTATAACTAGAGATAATTAGCGGGGGGGGGGGATCGGGGAGAAGCCGATTACAGCTTAACTCGTCGTCTGTGATGCGGTCACTGTCTGTCCATTTGAGCGATCTCCCGCCTGTGAGCAAGACGCGTCTCCCTCTCTCTCCTGCTTTTTCCCCTCTTCTCCTTGTTTGTGTCCGCATGGCACCCCGGGGAGCGGGGGGGGGGCATGGGTGGTGACCGGGTGCGTCGCACCGGCAGGCGGACCCGCTCACTGAGTTTCCCCGCACCGGCGCGTCCGCAGGCGGAGCAACTTTTCTGTGCGCCGCGCGGCTGAACCGCGCGCCCTCCGCGTCTCCGGTGCTTTTTTTTCTTTCTTTTTTTTGGTACTTTGTCGTCGTCGCTTGTCGGTCGGTCAACATGCGCGGCCGGGCGGCCGGAGTGGGCCAATAGGATAGCTGCTTGGCACGGCATGCACTGAACACGTGTGATCACACGCAGCAGTGAGTGAAGGGAGAGAAAGACGCAAAGCGCTGCGTTCCAAGTTTCATATTAGTATATGTAAATGGCATCGGCGCATTATTTGTTCGTACTCGCCGATACCGATGCCAGCATTTTAGCGCGGTATCGGGGCCCCTCCCGATACTAGTATCGGTATCGGTGCAACACTAATTAAAATCACTTGAAAATGTATATATTTTGAACCAAACCCAATCTAAGAGGGCCATAATTATCTACAAATCTACATTATAAACAAAGCTCAAGAGTATCATTTTCAAACGGTGGGTTTTATGACCATTGCGTCTAACGATTGTTTCCCACAAAACATCACAAGAGCTACCCATATTTTAGTTGACCACCTATAGGCTTACTGATTTCTTTTCATTTTAGTTGAAGAGAGAGAATGACACCGCAGCTCTGAATCAAACCTGGCATATTGCCTACATGGTTATCCCATTAGTGAGTTGAGCCACCGAGTCGGCCCACCTATACTGATTTGACTGCAAAACGTAGGGATGGACCTGGATATCATCATCATACGATTCAGATTGCCCCTCATGTGTAAGAGCAGGAACTGGTAATTATAGTGATTGGAAGAGCCAAACGAGGCATAACAAAAGGTAGTGTTTTGTCATAAATGCAGCTGGAAGTTGCTGCCCCCTCGACATCTACACAGGGTCTAAAAAGGGCTGTGGATACAATATGGTTAGCAAGTAATGTAGAATACCCAGCGTGTACCGTTTCCTTTCACAGAACAGTCCATATATCACCGTATGAATATTAAAACAACCACTTGTAACAAATTACAGATACAGGAAATGAGCTTGGATTTGTCCCCAGAGAGCTCCAACTCTAATCTAAATCTACTCTCCAGAACTGTACAGGAAATGTTTTGGCTAACTATTATCTATATTATCTACTTATTTAAACAGCAGTCCTCTTAAGAAACTCACTTTTCCTTACTAACTTTTTCCTTCTTATCAAACTGTGAAAGGCTTCTGCTTAAGCTGCAAGAAAATAAAGTGTCAGGACAACTTCTGTTAAAATGAAAGCTATCTAGGCTGGTATGATATAGGGCTCAGCACGCCTAGCTGGGCAGAGACAGAGCATAAATACTGTCTGACTCTGCCTCGCATGGCTTTTATTGCGCCATGCGAGGGAAATCAGTGTTTACAGTCAACAGATTGGCTAACAGGCATTCGATTCTGCCCAGGGTCTGTCAATCTGCCTTAGCAATATCAATAGACTGTGACTTTGTCTACGTCGCTCGCACCCTGCTTATTGTGACAAGTGAATGGAGTAGCTATCACACACAATTTGCATCCTCTGGGAAATACACTAAATCCACACTCGCTATCACTCTCAGATCTGTTTTAGTAGTGCACACGCACACAAGAGCATGACAATACACGTCAATCCATATACAGTGACAGAGCGAGACAGAAAGTAAAGAGGAGACCAGTTTGTTAGTCTTCCTTCCTAGTACTGTTGTTATCCTCATGAAGCACATGATTGCATACCGTTAAAAATGAATTGCCATACATTTCTGTAATAAGCAATGTACTGTTGAGCTGGGTGGGGACACACACACACACACACACACACACACACACACACACACACACGTGACCCAACAATAACCGCGGGTGTAGGCGGTTGCAGATCAGCCTTTTTTTTTGGTTATAGGCGGGTGATTTGCGGGCGGGTTTGTTAAAATTAGCTTTTTGATTTCTGGCCATCAGCCATTTCTTGTATGCCATCCTAATAATTTTGTTGCACATCCTTTAATGACATTATAGCCGGTACGACAAAATCCTATGAGATTTTTTCAGATTATGTTTATTTGTTGTCCTTGTTGGATATACTATTTTATTTACATTACATGCACATTATGTTCTCATGTATTTAAGAATAAGATACCATTTAATTATAACCTATAGCCTAGGTCTACGCCTATTGGATTCGTTAATTATGTTCACATGCAAATGCTGCTTTATTGACATAATATTTCAGCTGGTCTGTGTTTTCTGTTCAATAATGGTTTGCCTAAATAAAGAAAGCCTATAATGCTCTAAAGTCAAACATTGACTGTGCTTTTTGTTTGTTTCATTAATCTAACTGCATTACCGATTATGCTGCACTCACGTTGTGCATGCTGAAAAGGTCGGCAACAAGTTGTGCAGATTCTCCATTAAATAACAGCTTGAATTGAATTGAATCTCCATATGCAAATCTTTATATAAAACAAAATTATTAATAACAAAGCAATTTAGATAGTTACTAGTTTTCAGCATACACAATGCAGCAACACGCAAAGCTACAGCCTCAACTTGCTCTGCCACCTCAACTAATAATATAACAGCCTAATAGAGTAATTTCATGACTTTCGTTTCACACATTTTATAATAGTGGGTTGGGACAGACACGGGTGTCATTTTCTTCTGCTTACAAACGGCGGTTCAAGTAGTTGTCGGGCCGGGTGCAGTTACAGCAATACGCGGATTCGGGTGAGAAGATAGCTTAACCGCGCATCACTAACAACACAGACACCTACCTTCTGAGGAGAGGGTTAGGGCTAGGGTTAGGGGTTAGCAACAGCAACAGAAAGAACAAGAACAGGTGACAGGAAGCACAGACCTAAACAAACATCAGTCTGTACTATACATACAAATGAATGTAAGATGAACAAAAAACAGGTCAAGAGCCAAAAGAAAAAGTAAGTAGAAAACAAAATAACTAGAAGGGGAAGAAAAGTAAAGACTAATTAATTGTAAGATAACAAAAAAAGGTCTTAAATATGAAAGATACTAAGATGTTAGCAAAGCATGCCATAGGAGGAAAAGTATTGTAATGTATGATTCTAAGAAAAATAATCTTACAGGATGCTATTGAGGTTGTAAACATGCAGTGAAGGCAGACCATAGACATCACCCATTGCTTTACACATGAACGTTTTGAGGGTGTGGATTTGCCTTCTACCAGCAGCAGAAATTATCCATATTTGGTACATTGAGGGCAGGACGTGAATAGCCGCCTCGCACTAGTCTATGGCCAAAACTCATTTATATTCAATCCTTTAATAACTTATTATATATAAATATAATTGTCAACCACGACCTTGGAAAATAAATAATAGGAAGTAGAAATAGCCACTGAGCACCCAACGAAACAGAGAAAAATTTATTGGCTTTGTATTACGAGAACAAAACTCCATTTCTTCCTGTTGATTTATAATGGTGACGGCCTTCCTGCAGCCAACCACCTGAAGGCCGTTAGAGGAACTACATGTTTGTCTCTTCCCCGCATCAGCCTCACAAACAGACGGTCATGGCTGCCACTTGAGCCAGACAGATAAATGGAGACAACTGGGTGAGAACTCCAGATTGTGATTGGAGCGAGCAAGATAAACATTGTTGCTCACTCAATCAGCACTACATAGGCCCACCCCTCAACTCAGTACCTATTGGGCTTCATCATTAGTGATGGTTGAGTAGGAAGAGTAAGATCAACTGATGTTTCTCTGATCAGAAGCCTATGCAGTGGTGTGCAGTGAAAATGCAGCATACCATGTATTCAGTAAATAGCACTATGAACACAATTGAACACAATTGTGTCCATAGTTTAGTTAAGTTTATTGTTCATTTGTCAGGGACCATGCATATTCACACTAGAATTCATGCAAATCTGTGGTCCCTGGGCAGGGATGCAATAATATTAAAAAAAGATAAAAATGCAATACAATATGATCAAATGCAATACAATGAAATTGAAAAGGTAATATAGAAACAGTAGTATTATATTGTTTTTTTATAACACTTAAAACCCACCCCGCTCCCACTTGAAATTAAAAAAATCAACATGTAGAAAAATCATGTAGAACCTGTATGGACACTGTATGACGGTTCAATAGAACTACTTCTATTATGCTATAACATGATTGTGTGTGAAGTAGTCAACGGGTGTGAAGAATACCGATGGAGAATCTTAATAAGGAGATAGCTTTCATCCTGGACTAATGCAGGAACACCACTGAGTTGTAGTGGCTGTTGCACACTAGAGTCTATGCAATAGTATCTCCAACAAAACATTGGTCTTCTTGGCAGCTGAACCTCCCACATTAAAAGAAACTACCCCAGCACCACATGACAGACTTCCATCCTCAGCCATGTCTTTGTCATTTCCCCCAAAGACAAGTTAGTTTTTCAAAGCTCAGAACTTTTGTCACGAGTTTCACTTCTTTCAGAGAATTTCTGTCACTCATGCTGCAAAAGCTATGAAAATGAAGTATAGTTCAGACATCTGATGATAGGAGCAAATCCACTCTTGCTCACTGCAGTGGATGTTATCAGCCTTTCACAGCTTATAATTGGTTCTCTCCCCACATTGCTCATCAGTGCAATACAATTTTCTACAACACAACGGACCATTGAGAAGTATAGCTCGTGTAGCAGAAGTAGGGCATGTTAGAAAGAAACAGGCCGTGTGTATGTGTCTTTGAAAGAGTTGTGCCATATAGCTTGTGCTGTGTGCGTGTGCGTGTGTGTGTGTGTCCTTGAAATAGGCGGTGCATATACTTTGACACGTCCAGCCAGACTGGCTGGGCAGAAAGAACGCTATTGATGCTAGAAATGTACTGCAGGATCTATAGGTTCACAATTAAATAAATCTACCCCCCGTCAGTCCTGAATATTATTCAAGTGTAGGATTTTTTTGTGGATGCAAGCATTGCCCCAAAAACTCTAATACACGGCCCAAATCTCAACAAGTACTCGTTTTGTATGTGCTAGCGGTCGACCGATTATCGGTATAGCCGATTATTGCGTCCGATATTTGTCATATGTCCAATAATCGGTATCAGCATTCATACCGATATTTTGCTGACACATACATACATATATATATATATATATATATATATATATACTGTATATATGTGCTGCGTGATTGTTGACGGGGGGGGTGCTGCGCGATTGTTGACCTTCATGGGCACCGTCGATAGTTGCGCCACTTTCAAGTGGGTTTGTTGTTTCTTTCTTCTTTTCTACTTCTCTTCTTATACAAGAGCCAATTAATATGCTCATTGCCACCAAGTGGTCAGGGTGTGAAATGCAATCTGTCAAAATGACGGATGACAGATTTTTCCGTCACCGTTTGAAAAAAACGGTCAATGACGGAAAATATTCGGTTAACGCGACCCCTGATATATATATATATATATATATTAGGGCGATTCAAAATTTTAATTTCATTAATCACAAGGTTTCTCTCTTAATTTCGATTAATCACAATCCTAAATATGACATAAAAATTCACATTTTCTGTGTACTGTTCTCAGAACAGAAAGATAAATGACAAGAAGCGGATATTACATTTGTTTTTTATTAACGACAAATCCAGAAAAAATTATTTAATTCTAAACAATTTTGGCAACAACTGAATGGAATGTTTTTCTTTTTGAACAAACTCTCACTTTAACACAATTACATGTGGCCCTTTTACTTATTCATCTTTTAACCAGTTGCAAACTAACTTGTTGACATATTCTGAATGTAAAGCGGACCGTTTCTTCTGCAAATATGCCTGAGGCTGAGAAGAGTCGTTCGCATGGAACCGTGGATGCAGGAGTCGCTAGATATCATAGTATACAACAAATAGTATAAATATTAAAATTTATTGTATATATAGTATACAACAAATATTTGCGGGCACTGCTTGCCCGCAAATATTTGTTTTCTACTTAAACTGTCCACCCAGAGGGCCAACCGGTTCGTCGGACTCCTCCATCTCGCTCGTGTCAGCAATGCTGTTTACGCAATGAAGAATGAATGGAATATACTTATATATAAATATCATTTTGTTCCTGTGATATGCATTGATCCGATGCAGCCATAGCTCCCCAAAAGAGTGAGCTGGCTCATGCTGCCTGCAGCGTAATTGGATGGGTTGAAGTGTGGAGCGTGACCCTTACACACCCTTGTTGCTTGGTTGGCAAGGCCCCCCTCCGTTCTGTCTCCACCTTTTTGGTCCCATCCAAGCATTCATCGCCCTGATCTGTATAATACAGCACTGACATGTATACACCGCGTAGTAGTATACACCGCATAGTAGTATACACCGCGTAGTAGTATACACCGCGTAGTATACACCGCGTGATCGGGGCAGATCGCTGTAATTCAGAGCGTGATCTGTTGAATGTCCAATATCTTAAAAAAAAGAAATCGACAAATATTCTTTGCCGGTCATTTAATATACATGGGCAGCCCGCCCATGTCTATGTGTAAAGTCTATGTGGGAAATACTAATGTGTAGAATAATGCAGTTGAATGACGTCGCCTCTGACACTGTACCTCGCTCTCCCTTAAATACCAGTCACTGAAATCTGTTCTGAAATCTACAGCATAACCCATTGCATTAATTAATAAAAAAATCCATTTAAAACATGTTACTGGCTATAACCATATTAGATTGTAACGTGCATTACTTTTTTTATAATTACAGATGGCTGGATAGAAATCTAGTCCCTTATGGGACTATTTCACTGAGCCAACAACACCAGGGAAGGCCAAGTGCAATATTTTTAATGAATATTTTTTTAAATGTAAAATAATAAGTAGAGTGCAGACTCTACAGAGTGCAGATCTAATGAACAGACAATGCACTTTTTTTAAAATACATTTTCTGTGTTAAGTTAATAAGTGTTAAATAAATGTTCATTTAAGGTCAGCAATTCTGTGTCTCATTTGTTATTATTAAATTGTTGTATTTTATCAGATGCAAAAACAACAAGGTTCAATGTTCTTTGTCACATGCACAGATAATGTAAAACATGATAACAACAAAAACATGATATCGGCATTATACATCGGCCGCCCTGCTCTCTAAATATCGGCCATTGAAAACCCCATATCGGTCAACCACTAATTTATAAGATGTCGGAAAAATGACTACAAAACGATTTTCTATGACAATATTTATCGATTATGGTTTGCACCCCTAATACCCCTAAAACGCTCCATAATGTTAAAACTTTCTGGAGTCTGGGTTTTATCGATAATTTCTTGGAAGATTTTTTTATTTTACTTGATTTATTTAGGACACTACAGTAATTGTATGACATGAGCAATACAAAGGTCCAGAGGATAACACATACAAGCTAAAGAGTACTTATTTCCAATGTGGTCCTCGATGTTAGTATACAGCAAATAGCAGCAATAAGAACATACATCATAACACTGAACATTAAAAGTGATAACAGGGCAGTCAAGAAAATCTACATGAATCAATCTGTTGTCATGACAAACAATATTCCACATAAATGTATTTATATTGATGTTACCCAACATGTCACAATATGAGGTTGAGTTTCTGTGGCAGATCACCCTACCCACACTCAAGGCAGAGTGAGACAGTTTCAATTCGATATTAGTAGGCTATTAGCCAGATGTCATACTTTGCTGCATTGATTACCTGCATTAGCCAAACATGACAAACAATATTAGCCTGATTGTTGATGAGTCAGTATTTATGATCCCGATGATGAGAACACAGCAACTACTGTAACTGTTCAAACTGATTAGCATGGGTGAGATATTAAGCAAAACCTGATGTCTAGCATAATTGTCTCAATGTACCCAAATTGCTGGAAGATACTTGTTGTTGATGAGTTGTTGATGGAAGAGTGGAGGCTAAACTATTTGTAAAGGCATTTAGCTCTGTTCGCACAGGATTGGCGTTACCAGGGGACCTCATGTGATTTATAAATTAGCCCCCCCAACGCAGTCAGCGCATTCAGGCGGGATAAGCGAAGTCTGTATTTTACTGAAATTACTGACATTATCCCCCGGATATGATGTCAAGGTTCTGCGTAATAGGGCTGAACGATTTTGGAAAATAATCTAATTGCGATTTTTTTCCCCTCAATATTGCGATTTAATATGCGATTATTTTTTCAAGGTCCTCTTCTCATGTATTTTTCAACGAACACAAGCAATAAATCAATCTGTTTCATAATAAACAATATCAGATTTATTTAAAGCGCAGATTACAACAATAAAGCAAACAAATCTGTGGCTTTACCTCTTCAACATGTCTAATTTTTCACGTTTCATGAAACATGATATGTAAACGTGGACTGCACTTCTTAAACACTGTCTGAACTTAACAGGACAGTCTATAAATAAATGAATAAAATATACAGTCAGATATAAATATAAAAAAAATAAAGCTGAAAGTTGAAAATAAAACAGCGGTAAAAGCTAGCGTGTGTGTCCGGGAGAGGCCTGCTCTCATCGGACACATTACTCTGAAGCCCCGGTGACGGTCTGGAAGTGCGGATGGAATAAAACAGCGGTAAAAGCTAGCGTGTGTGTCCGGGAGAGGGCTACTCTCATCGGACACATTACTCTGAAGCCCTGGTGACGGTCTGGAAGTGCGGATTAATAAATAAAATACATTTTAAAAAAACAGCGGTAAAAGCTAGCGTGTGTGTCCGGGAGAGGGTTACTCTCCTCGGACACATTACTCTGAAGCCCTGGTGACGGTCTGGAAGTGCGGATTAATAAATAAAATAAATTTAAAAAAACAAAAACAACTTTCAGCTGTGCGCTCTTCTGACGAGCCTGAGGCCATTGTGCAGCAGGTTAAAGCGCAGCGTCTCTCCCTGCCTGCTCTGCTTTGCTCCGCTCGGCTCACTCGCAAGTCACGTGACCAATCAAATCGCAGCCTTTGCGGTTAGAAAATCGCGTTTTGTCATATTGCGATATTATAGCAAATGCAATTAATCGTTCAGCCCTACTGTGTAACATCCACTTCCTGAACGAACAAACAAATGAACTAGGGCTGCACGATATATCGCAAATCTATCGTCATCGCGAAATCAACGCTCGCGATGTACATACCGCAAAGATTTCTTAATTTGCGATTTGCGCATTCACACACAATGACATTATATTTGACCAATCCGATGCTGTCATGCTGCCCGATAAGCCCGCCCCCCACCAGTTTAAGCACATGGTGTTTAAGTTGTTGAGGGAGCGTTGTCGTGTTTGTTTGACCAGGTGTATTTTAGTTTAACTAAATTGTTGCACATGTTTCCTTGTGCTAGCCTTTTTGGCCAATAATAAGTGTTATTACTCAGGCCAACACAGTTAAAGTCTATATTGTTTCATACTATGACACATTTACGTTTGTGTTTATGAAAGTCCGCCTTTATTACGCAACTGCAGCGCATTTGGAAATGTCAACAAACAGATGAACGCAACGCTTATGTCCTATTTATAAAATATATTTTAATCACACAGCCGAACCTTTGCAACATGTGAAACAGCCCATTGGCTACCATGCAGAATAAGCTGTTTTACATTTCACATTTCAAATCGCGCAGACGTCACCGAGTCCGAACCCGACCCAGCCCGTCGGGTACCGTCGGGTCCCCTCGGGTCCCGTCGGGCTTGGGTCGGGTATCCAATAAGGAGCTGTTCAGCGGCCGTGACGTATGAAACGCCATGTTCCGATCGGTGATTCTGTGAGCGATCGCGAGGTCTATTCAAGCCGCTTATCCCAACTATAGCTTCACCTGACGTGATTTAGCCGCGCCTATTTATCCTGGCTTGGCAATCGTGCAACCGAATAAACCAGGATACCGCCGAGCAGAATAGTCCAAGCCGCGCTTACTCAATTATCCTGGATTTATGTATCCTAGTTTTGTGCAATACCCCCCAGGTGTATTTTAGTTTAACTAAATTGTTGCACATGTTTCCTTGTGCTAGCCTTTTTGGCCAATAACTCACCATAATGGTGTATTTTTGTTTTTTATTATTGTTATTTGATGTTGTTTTTCATGGCATCATGTATGCCTCAGAACCCATTCTGCAACACCTTCTTAGCTCAACAAATTAGTGGTCAGAAAAAAATGTTTATTATTTAAATTTATTATGAATGCTTTAAGCAGTTTTATTGTTTTTATTTATTTCATCTTAATTTTGTTGACCATATAAGAAAATGTTTCAAGTGGGCAATTTTCCCAATAAAAGTTATGTTGCATTGCATGCATACTAGGGCTGGACCCGAATATTCGACTATTCGGATATTCGTTCGTTGGCAGGTATTCGGTTTTCAATTTTGGGATTCGGATATTCGTTTTTTTTTTTTTTTTTTTTTCTAAATGTAGGCTATCACTAAAGGCGAACCGCAAAATACATTTTGTCAGCACATTCTTGTACTATATTTATACTTGACTGTTAAGATGTGGAAATATATACCATCTCAGCTTGGGCGCGTGACATCACTCACAGCAGTGAACGCAGGCTTCAGTTTGTAGCGTTTGTAGCGCACCGCGGACCTACGACCGTATTATGACAGTCCTGGACCGGCCCAATAATCTGGACCGGCCCAAAAATAATAATACACAAAATAAAAAAATACAAAATAATCGGCCTGAAATCGTCCGGCCGAACCTCCCTATGGCAGCCCGTCCCTGGTTATAGGCCTATGCGGCGCTCGTAAAAGCCGAACAATGCGCTCTTAAAGGTTTGGAGATTCAACAAGACTAAATCTGTATTCCAATCACAATAAGTAGCCTACTTATCGGCCAACAATAATCAAACAAGGCAGTAAAAGTGGGCATTAAACTGTATAACTGTTTTGAAAAAAGGGGAAAAGGCCGACATATGCCGATACAATATGCAGCCGGCGCTCGGAAAAGGCTCGCGACAAAAAGATGAGCCACACATTTAGAAACAATTGCATGAACTATCTAAAAGCAATACCTTAGTCAGAAAACATATATGAGGCTGAACGTTTTGCTAAAATGTCAGTTATGGAAGTATTTAAAATGTTGGAGCGGCTGGCTTGACCACGCGAACCGAGAGACGGCTGTCTTGACCGCAGTACGCGATCGGTCATTAATCAATAATCTTATTTAACCGTATAACTGCACACAACTTTATTTAACAGCAAGCAAATGGAAAACACGTGTTGGTATTGTGGTGTCCGGTGCGTGTGGACGTGCGGCTCCATGCGGAGCGGTTCATGTTAATAGCGGAGTCCGGGAGGGTTCACCTTCACGGCGTAGTTACGAGGGATGTGCGACTATCGTCTTAAAAATACTAAAGTGTTTTTTAAAGTTAGAAAGATATTAGATATTCAACCGATATTCACGCTCCGAATTACAGCGATCAGACATGGGGAACTAAAGCCGCGATCACCGCACCGCTTCAAGACTCACAGTATGCAACACAACGTCCTTTTGATCGATAACAATATAAATTGATCGACACATTTCTTAACGATCAATGATCGATCATCGATTAATTATGCCCATCCCTAATAAGGAGTAATGTGGGAACATCTGGGGCTAAGGCAATTGGCATAAAAAACTTTTTTTTATTTTTTTGCCTCCCCCCCCCCCCCCCGAATATTCGAATATTCGCTGTTGATTACTACCGAAGCTCCGGAGCCCAAAATATGGTATTCGGGACAGCCCTAATGCATACGATGCATTTCTTTTTTTAATAGTCTAGCAGCAAGTAGAATGAAGAAAAACATTAAATATTGAAATATCGCAAGTTATATCGTCATCGCAGTACTCAACAATGTTATCGCATATCGCATATTTTCCCAATATCGTGCAGCCCTAAAATGAACCAATTGGTCGATCTCACTGTCAACCAACATGCCAAGATTCATATTACTTATGAGTTTGAACTATCATGCTTGGTTGTAAACCCTCTGTACATGTCGCTATGGTAATCTCAACAAATCATGAAGAAAAATGCAGAAAAATAAATAAAGTTTGGTTGCGGCTCTGCTCTACTCATCTTCTCTCTACTTGGAGAAACTGGACAGATGAGGAAGAAAACGAATCGGAGGCGCCATCATTCACGGGGCCTACGCATTTTTGCGTATTCAGTGGGCCGGTGCTGCCTTGAGTTATGATATGAATCCCCTGGCTTGTTTGTGCACTTTTTTGGAGAAGTATTGATTGGAAAGTGTCCGGTCGCTGTAAAGGCCTAACGTTACTAGATTACAGAAGACCTCCGTAATTATTACAAATTACTTGTGGTCCCCAGGTTATACTGGGCCAGTGCGAATAAATAAAAATACAGGAGCCTTAAACCTGCACCACGTCCCTTTTTTGGGAGCCTTTTCCACTGCAGCCATCATTTTGTATTCAAAATGTGATGTTCTAGTCTTTTTCTCTAGACCAAAATGATTTAGCGTGAACAAAAAATGTAATACATGGGTGGATGGATTGTACTTTTTAGACACTTCAATTTCAACCACAGTGATGACTGCAGTGAAAAAGTTGGATGCAAATGCAGGTGCAAGTTTATTCCATTTACTCAAGTGGAAAGCAGGTGAAACGAACATGGAATGCACACAAATGCCCAGACACAAACTCAGGAGGGAAACAATCTGTGTGACAAAATTGTTCCTGCTGTGGTCAGCATATACATAAGATTTGATCATGTAGAACAGAAGTAACAGTATCATGAAACCCAGACGATGGGACGGCTACAATTTGTAGATGAAAAACTGTATTTGCATCAATGCCAAAAGAAATTGGCGCATTACGCACATAGTGCGATCGCATGCTATTTCTTGTTATGCTGTATTGTTATACCTAGGGATGCAAACACATGTAGAGTGACAAAAAGACAGCTTATCAAAGTCGAAAAAAACTAAAATCACATCGTCAACTAAATGATGCTTAGTAGTTAAACTGCACTTGGTAGTCGGCACCAGAAATAGTAGTTTAACATTTAAGAATTTCCTAAATAAAAACAAATCTTTACTTTTGGTAGGTGGAGACAGATCTCAGGAACAGGCTGCAAGGAGAGCACTTGGTGGTCCTGCATGAAGATTTCAATAAGTGGACCTCCTGTGGCAAAATGTCCACATCATGATGCCACACTAGTGAAATGTTTCTCCAAGCCATGGAAGATAAAGTGCAGCAATGAATCATGCACACCATCATGGTGTGCATGATTTTGCAAAGGTCATAGGTTACACAGCCTTTCATGCAAAACACATGCTTATTAAGTCATCCTCTCCTTGTGATCACTTTGTTTCAAGTCCTGAATATACAGAACAAACGAAAATATGAACGCAAATATAAATTGCAGACTGCCTGCTGCACCATTTGACCGAAGCCGACCGCGCCAATATGCCATCGTCTGTTAAGGGTTTTTTCGGTGCGTACCACCGGGCCTGGAAAAACATCTAGGGGAAACACTGATTTAAAAAAAACAGCATAGAAATCCTTGATCTTGGTTTTTATCTCAAGAAGATCCTGCTACTACCACGACAACAATTACCAGGAATTTCCATTCCAAGAACAGCTGGCAATCAAGCGACCCAAGCTGTAAAATGCACTACTCAGTGGACACCTACTGATTATATACTAGGATTGTGATGCACTCTGACGTGCTCCATTTGCTGCCGTGTGTTTTGAGCTATCTGAGGTGTGCTTTATATCTTGTTGGTCCGTCTGTGCCCCTGTTAAATTGGTCTGCATGGTGCTGTAAAAGTGTTTAAACTTTGTGTTATAATGGTGGATCCTAATCATCTAATGACCGGAAGAGAACGTGCTTCGGGCTGAGTAGCCAAACAGGGTATTACAATATAGACCCAAAAGCACTAAAAACAACTCTATTTCACCACCAGGTGTGATGTCGATTAGGCATTACAAGCCAGTCAAAATCAAAGTCAAAATCTACTCTCTAGTGACATCACAAGTGGGAGTGTTCACCCAGATGTATGATGGATAGATCAGCCTACCAGCCTTTCGAGTGGACTGAACCAACTGGTAGGCTGATCTATCCATCATACACTGGGTGAAGACTCCCACTTGAGGGTAGATTTTGACTGGCTTGTAATGGCTAATCAACATCGCACCTGGTGGTAAAATAGGGGTACGTTAAATATCTTATTGATTGTTATACTAGTGGGGTTGGAAGTGCTCGTTAGAGGTTGTTACTAACTGCTGGTGAACTGCATATTAGTGTCGAAAACGTATTATGAATGAAGGAGCAGAATATTTAGCATATAATGCAATGCTGAGGAGTCACACCGTTTCGTTTAAGATCACTTGACACACAAATATACACATACACATATGGAAGTAAATCTGTGCCATCGGGGTATGACAAAACGAGATTTTCTAACCGCAAAGGCTGTGATTTGATTGGTCACGTGACTTGCGAGTGAATCGAGCGGAGCAAAGCAGAGCAGGCAGGGAGAGACACTGCGCTTTAACCTGCTGCACAATGGGTAGGTCCGGGGTGTGTTAAGATCACGCGCACCCCCCATCGGTCGTAGGTCTGGGGTGTGTTACGATCGCGCGCGCTTGCACTCGCTCGTCTTTAAAACCAGCAAAAGTTGACATGCTGGTTTTCCTAAACCGGACAGTCGGCCTAAAGCCGGACGAATGGCCACCCTATTGCTGCTGTTGCCGTGGGACATGGCTAAAATATCGAATAAATCTGCTTTGCCCTCCCGCGTGAGATTCAGGTATCCAACGAGTGACGTCGCCCACTCGCTCTCCTTGCTTGACCGCGATCTAGCATCTAGGATCGATTGCTCTTCCTTGGGTCCCCGGATGTTAACACTGAATTTCGTACATTGAATTTTGAGGCTGATTTTGGCAGGTTGAATTTTGGGACGTTGAAAATATTTGAGTTGAATTTTTTAACGTTGAATTTTTTAACATTGAAAAATAAAGGTGAAAATGATTTATTGAAAATGTAAAGAGTTAAATTCAGAGGCAAAAAATTCAGATACGTTATTTCAATGCATAAATATTCAGCGCTTATAATTCATAGTTTTTTTATTTCCAAAACCCGATGGCACAGATTTACTTCCACACACACACACATATATATACTGTATATATATATATATATATATATATATATATATATATATATATATATATATATATATATATATATACATATATATATATATATATATATATATAGCAATAACAAGGACATACAGATTTTCACATACAATGAACTAAACAGTACAGTACTGTGTGAATGTGTATTGGCGCCTTTTCAAACAATAATGTTTGCAAATCATGGTAGATGACATGCAATTTCAAAAGCCTCAAATGGATTCTGACTAGAGATATTCTCTTAAGGCCCACGTGTCAGACTTAGCAGATAAACAAAAAGTAATCATTTAAGCCTTTGCAACTTATCTGTCTCCTCACATCTCAATCTCTGCCTGGTGTCAACTTGATATTGATCGTAGACGGGATGTGCGGCAGAAGATAATGTAACTGACGGAATAATGGTCCATATGCGGACATTTGTCTGCTCATAAATAAAACCCATGACTTGGAAGGCATGAGACCCACGCTGTGTGGCCTACTTGTCGACTTCACTTTCCCCATCAACTGACAACGGCTAACTACCGATTAAAAGAAACTAAGCGATGTACGTATATAGGCCCTAGTCCAAGAAATGTCTGCCACCTGCAAATCCATAATAGGCCTAATGCAAATCCAGATATGGATTTGCTGTATATGCAAAACATTTTTTTTTTTTTAAGGCATTGTACCAGATTATGTAATGTGCATCCTTGTTTGACTGTGCTTCATTACTTCTGAACATACTTGTGGTACATGGCTTACTCAGGGGTCATGCTTATTTAATGGAGGACCAGCACGCAGCCTCGCGACACTCACCTCACGCTGCTGCGACGCGCGAGACCCCGTAGCAGGCGGCGCGCGCAGGCAGGCCGTACATGAATAACGCTACTACTAATAATATCTAATAATAATAATAATAATAATAGTAATAATTATAATAATTATTATTACTATTATTATTATTATTAGATATTATTAGAGACCGTATAAACAGGTGTATGCACGTACACGTATCGTAGTACGACAAGCTAGCACAGACACGTTACGTCGAAATGTCAACTTAGCGAGCTTCCGTGACCCCTCCCAACACACACACACACACACACACACACATGCTAGTTTATAATAAAATGCCTTTTTAGCATTTACTTTTTACCATGGATATAAACAGCAAAAGAAGTGAACTCACCGATATATTCAAGTTCGTCGTGCTAGCGCCGAGGAGGACGTCGGGGTTGTGAGGTCATCACGCTGTATCACGTGGCCTAACGGCCTGAAGGTCTCGAGACGCCGGTCCGCGTGGTCGCTATGGAGAACTGTAACACCCTTGGCAAATTAGAAATACATATAAATATAAACTGTTAGTACAAAGGTTATTATTATTATTATTATTATTATTATTATTATTATTATTATTAAGTAGCCTAATAGTAGTAGTAGTAGGCCTAGTATTGATATAAATATTATTGTTATTGTATAGGTGCTGATTATGATTAAGCATTATTATTTCAATTACCTTCTCTAATTTGATTTGAAGCACATCAAATACACACAGGCGTCTAATACGGAGCAACATTTTAGCATAGTCATTGCATTTTGCATCAGCATTTAGGCTTGTTGTGTTTTCCGTTCTTTCATTGGTCAACTTGAGCTCTGAGGACCACAACTGGGAAACACAGTCATGGTGAGCTTTTAAAAACGGTGTTAGGGAGTCGTGCTGCCCGCTTATCTAGAGTTACTTACCTCAGCTCCCTATCTGTGACCTGGCTGCTTCAAAAAGAGCTGGTCAATAAGGTCAGGACAGATAAAAACCACCTTGTCTAAAACACAGGCTAAAATGAGAGTAGGCTCCATACTGATAGGACACAAGAAGCCAAGGGTCTCTTACATATATATATAAAATGAGCTTTGTATGCTGGCATTAGTGACCACATCTAATCACATCTATTTTACAAGAACCGTCTCAAAGGGCCTCACAAGTATTGGGCCTTATTCACCTAGCAACCATCTTGCTAAATCTAGCATTGAGAACCAAGATGGAACCAAGATAGCCGTGAGGTGAATAAGGGTCATGGGGTGCTACTCTGAAATAGACGGCAGGGTAATTATCATAGCCGGGTAAGTAAGAAAGTCAGTTGGGGAGGTTGTAAGATTTAGGGCCAAAGCTCATATTAACAAATTAGCAATTCATTAAAATAGAGAAATAAGTTAATGAAAAATGAAAAGCAATGGACATCATAAAGGTTAGGCAATCAGTGCAAGGTCAGGTGAAGAGCCATGTATAGCTTGAAGGCAGGGGTCACCATGAGTTTGTAATAGTTAGGGCTGGGCGATATGGAAAGATGTATTATCATGATACATATGGGGAATATGGAGATTTAAAGTATGGTATCGGACAAAAACTAATTTTCCTTTCTCACTGACGTTTCAAACCTCATATTTGATCATTTAAAGGACACATCTTCTCACCGTAAATAATTAGAACTATAAAACTGGGTGTCAAGATAAGTCGATTTTCTTAATTTCATGACGAAACATACAAAGACGATAAACAGTAATATCAAATTATTGCCCAGCCCTAGTAATAGTAGTAGTGATACATATGGTCGAAGCAGTGGTCAAAGAGTGTGGGTGTGTATGTGTGCTGCAGTTAATCTGCAGGAAGCAGATCTGGTGGCTTGTCATGTGACTAATAATGGAGATAGACAGAGGGATGGAGGCCAGGCAGCTGGACAGGCCAGGAAGTCATTCAGTAAGCCTTTTGTTTTGTTACTAAACAACACACTAATGTGGGACGTGTAGTTAGAGAACAAGTGTACACACAGTTATACACCCTCACACATACAGATACACACACACACACACACACACATACACGCGCGCGCGCACGTGCACAGAAATGTGTGAGTCACCAAACAGGAAGTGGAACGTCTTTAATTGGTGTCTATTAGATGTGGGCGTTCTTCAGCACCCCGGCGCTCGCATCCCTCACATTCATCCCGGAAGGCTACAGACCTAATTAGGTACCTACCCACTCATGGATGCTACAGTATGCATAGCCATCACACACACACACACACACATACACACGCACACACACACACGCACACGCACAGACACACACGCGGTCAAAGCGAGGACCCAATGATTGTCAGTCCCTTACAATAAAACCCAACCACATTATTAATGCACTGATGATATTACCACTGGAGAAATGTTTCCACACACACACACACACAAACACACACAAACACATGCCACTGCCATCATCATTACGAGACGACATATACGTGCACTCAGAATTACTCCATTAGTGACTTGCTATTCTAATCACCTCTTTCCCATCGATGTCTCGCGTGATTATAGTCGCTGGTACTGTTATCAAAGGCAGTGGTCTCTAGCCGTGCCGTGCGGCAGAGAGTGGCGTCAATTGCATGCTTTGTATTCACTCAGCCTGTGCTTAATTGTGCCTCTGTATGCACCAGTAGTCTTGCTGCTGCACCGAGCCTCTGCTGCTCAAGGAGAACTTGCACAGCTGTGCTTGAGTCGCTCACAGGATGCATACCTTATTTGTCCATGTCTTAGCACATTCTCCGTGAGTGTGCATGCGTGCGTGTGAGCATGCGAGCGCATGCTTGCGTGTGCACAAGTGTGTGTGTGTGTGTGTGTGTGTGTGTGTTTGCGCGTACTTGTAGCCTACTATGCACAGACTGATAAACACTCATAAAGACTCATAATCCCTTAAAGCATTCACCTAACGGTTATGTTGCTAATCTGGCGGTGTTTAGCGCGACATTTGGCCTAGATATTATTTCTACCACCTCTTTTCCCCCAACACACCCACGTGTGTGTCATGATGCCCGATGCCATGCCAACTGATGTCACCAAGCACACACTGATGGATCAGCCAATTAAATTTGATGATGACAGTCCTCCTATGAACTCATCTGGTCTAACAGTGAGGGACATCTTGGAGAAGATATGGTGCCACATTATAGTGATTGGGGAAACTGCACGGCAAGCTGTGCATTTGGCTGTGGCTCATCTGCTGCGAAACAGAAATGTGCGAGATAGTTATTGAGTAGAATATCGCTATGTTTGTCACAGTAACAATAGACAGACAAATCTCATCAAAATAGTGTCACCGTCTAATAGGTTTTCAAATCCCAGCTGTCCCAAACCTTCATGAAACGGCAAGCTTCATAATCATCTAAAAAATCAGTCAGGTGAGGGAATGCATTTGTATGTACAGCGTGTCCCCATGAGGAAGATGGTAGGTTCCTCATGGTTGATTCTTCCTGAAATGTTTTTTCGATTTGTTTACATTCCCCACGTGACGTTTGGAGATATGAATGTAGGCCAGGGCAGATAAAAATTCCTGCAGAACATAGTTAACCTAGAAGGTCTCATTGAGTTGACGGCATCTCCTTTCTGATAGATGCGCTTTTTAAAGCAACAGCCAGAAGACATAATCCCTAACTATTGAAAGTATCTTGTTGTATCTTGTTGTATTATTTTAATATCGTTAATACTTCCTTCTCGGGACTTTTTCAGTCAGCTGCTGCTTGACTGCTAAGAATATGAGTGCAGTAGCATGTGTGTACTCTTGTGAAGTGATCATTAAACAATACTGTGATTTATGAACATAATGTACACAAACAAGGACTAAATCTAATAAAGAATATTGCAATGTTTTGTCGGGGACACAAGCTATTCAGCGAGTTTAACTCGAGGCTGCTTTCCATAATGCGGTTGTCAGTCTTCTTTTATAGATTTCTTAATTATGATTAGCCATGGATTTTTTGCCAAATGCCATCCACACTGCAATTCATGTGAAGCCCATGTGAATGACCAAGAGATGTACGCTATTAAAAAAAGACCGCTGTCTCTTTTGTTGTAAAGTGCGTTGAAAGATTGTGTTGTCCAAAACCATGTGACTAGAATGACATCGTTGGCCTCCTAATAGTATTACATAACTTTGTTGTGCAAACCACAGTATGATGAACGGATGTAAGGGCGTAAGGGAGGAAAGAAACCCTGACTTCAATCTCAGTTGTGCTGTCGCTCGACTAAGAAATCATTAGCTGCATAACAACACCAAGGTGCCCTAATTTCTGTTGTGCGTCATATGGTTATATTTCACTTCAACATCGTTTTAATGGCCAACAGTTTTGGAGCTATTTGTGATGAATGAGTGCTCAACTAGAGTCTCAGATAATGCAGTGGAGAGTGGTTTCTCTGCCCTTGTGAATGATTCTGGCAGACCTAGCATCGAATGCTGACGTTCACAGAGGGGTCTGGCTGCTGCAGCCAACGTATTTGATGCTGCTTGAACATATTGACATTTCTTGATAGTGCAATAGAACTATTTAATTCATACCATACACCATCTTCCAGAAATTGCGAGCAAGTGAAACTTGTACTGAATTGCTCCATGGGCACATTCAATGTCGAGAAAGCCTGGTGGATGGTTTAAAAGTCTCACTCACATACATTACATTTGCATATACATATACTCGTATGCAAGAAAGTATGCTAGCAGTTTTGTATTTGATTGTCTAAGGGTCTGAGGGAGTGCTTGTTAAAAGTTATTTACATATTTTATGTTTCTGCTATTAACAGTGTTATTAATAATTGTGGACTTAGAACTCAGATAGAGATGTGACACTTCCATATAAACACTGCATCCGGGTTTCCTTTCCATGCCAAAACAAGCACACACACACACACACACGCATGCACGCGCACACACATGCACGCACGCACGCACACACACACACACACACACACAAACATACACACACTCACAAACATGTGTCCAGACACAACTGCCTGTCTGTTTTCTTCATATGGTTCATATATTAATGTATATACTTAACTTGTTTCACACACACACACACACACACACGTATGCGTCTACGTGTGCACGCCTGTGCTTAAGTATGACCTTTCTATTCTGGTCAGGCTAAATAAAGGCACAGTCGCTCTGCTCCACACTGCATATTTGGAAGCCATGCTTGCACGTCTCTCACACACACACACACCCACACACACACACACACACACACCCACAAACACACACACACACCCACACACACACACACACACACACGGCACCATAATACATCCAGCAGTTTGTCAATGCGCCAACTATATCAACTCCTCCAGCCCTCTTCATTGCTCACACTCGATGCCATGATTCAGTTCCGGCTTCATCTATCTTGTTGAGACAACACTTAAAACCTGCTTTGATTGTTTCCATATGGACCAGCAATACACACGGTGCTGATTGGCTGGGGTTTTTGTTCTGTTTACCGAGGACCTGTGGTGTTAATAAGTGATTTTTCAGCAGGGTCTCGTGGAAATTATAATGTGACAGTTATGACACCAGGAGGCACATTATTGTGTCTGGTTGCAGACCCTTGAATAACATAGAGAGTATTTGTGTCCACATCAAATGCAGATGAGTCACATTATAATTTAATCATGTGACCCTGCTTCTACCAAATTTTCCCACAGTAATTAGGCCTGAAATACACTATTGCTTTTATTGTACTCACATATACTTTTAAGGCTTGCACCACGTCACACACACACACACACACACACACACAATTGTGGTGCTCATAAGACATAACCAAGGATGTGTTTGTACTTTGCGTTTGGTCCTCCTAAAATAAGCCATGCAATCATTACGAAGCCATCTATGGCAGGATAACCTAAGGTACTGTGAGCCAGTGTAATTTAATTACAACGGGCACCAAAAAGTTGTTCTTTAATATCACCAAGGAAAATTATTTGGTGTTCTTTTTGCTCATTTCCTTCTGCCTCTGGGATATGTTCAGAAGCAAAATTATAGGGTAAGGAAATGTATCTGCCTTTATAAAATGCAGGAGGAAGGCAAGCCAAACATATTCATATTGTTAACATATTCATAATACAAACTAAAACTCATTGGGGGGGTGTGTGTGTTGTAGGGTGTTTGTCTCTAACATCAAGACATCTCACCTTATGTATTAGCATATGTCAGTGGGTCAATTTGTCTGCACAACATCATGCTGGGTGCATTTTGGGTTAGAGCACATTTTCAGTGTACATACGTAACGGTGAGGGTTGACAAAAACCTAAAAATATGTTGAGAGAGCGAGAGTGAAAGAGAGAGAGGGAAAGGGAGCGAAGGAAACATAGAGAGGGAAAGGGAGAGAAGGAAAGAGGGAGAGATGGAAAGAGAGATAGAGGGAAAGAGAGAAAGGAAAAGAGAGAGACCGGGAAAGAAAGTCCTGACCTTTTGACAATGTGTGACATTTTGTACGCCAGATCCCATTCAGTGTGAATGTTTGTGATATTCAGCCAGCTGCTGGAGATTATTCGGCAGCAGCAGCAGCCATATAGTTTCTTCTACAAAAGCCTCACTTTTACCAAAGGGATTAATAAACCATTAGCTTACTATGTTTTTACTTTTTAATGGGGAAGGGCGAAAAGGAAACTTCTTAAGATTACAGAAAGTTTTACATGGTGGTATAAGTGTCCTTTTTTTCTTATTTTTCAAACTCATTTCAAGTCCTGATAGAACTTTTCTGTAGGCAAAGAACTTAATTATAAAATGAACAAAGTCCTTTCCTTACAACTTCTACACACACACACACACACACACACACACACACACACGTGCACACACACACGTGCACACACACACACACACACACACACACACACACACACACACACACACACACACACACACACACATGTGCACACACACACACACACACATTTCCAAGAGATTGCCAAGCATTCTGCATTCTGTTTGCTTTCCCTTTGAACTTGTGATACGTTTAACTTGACCAAAATAACAAGAAACACTCTGTGTCATGCTTGCTTGAACTGCTTTATTTCAAAAACTATGAGTGGGAGATTGACAGATGGATATGTGGCGTTGTTGTTAAGCTCAGACCATAACGGACTGATCCAATTGCTGCGAGGAGTGAGAGAGAGACAAAGAGTGACAGAGAGAGAGAGAGAGAGAGAGCGAGCGTGCGAGAGAGAGAGAGAGAGAGAGAGAGAGGGAGAGAGAGAGAGAGAGAGAGAGAACCAAGAAGTCAGAATGAAGGCCACTTCAGCTAGACGTTTGCCAAGGTACCGACTAGTTCATCTGTCACCTAGAAGCCACAAGTTTATAGTCCCAATGTAAGGAAAGCAGCAGCAGCCTCAACTGATTGAAGCCGTATTGTAACAATAAAGTTGTAAATGATGAGGGAGCCTTGCGTCTGACATTCATGACAAAGCAAATAGAAGATACTACTGTAAACAGTTGTACAAAGAGAAACCGACTCACTGAGTCACGTAGACGGCCATCTTCTTCTGTTTGTGTTATTACAATCGGTTATTTGCACAGGCTTGTGTTGTGTGAGTCTTGGCCTTCATGTCCGGTATGAATCAATCACACAACTGCATCTGGTTTTAAGCGCAAATTACTTCATCATGTTTGTGACTAAACATGACACATGAATAGTTCATTTAGGGGATTAAAAGAAAATAATGGTAGCGCTAATAACAGTTTTTCTTGCTGCACTTGACGTGATTAGATTGCATTACACATGCAATCAGTGTGCTTGTATCTTTGATTGTATAATCTACAGTACCAAAACCAAAAGAAACAACATAGACATCACTTAAAGATCATATTCCTTTAAATTCAACACAAATATGTCCCCGAGCTCAAATACATTTCAACTTTTCAAAAAGCAAAGACCTTAAAACTTCAGTTCTTATACCTAATAGTCGAAATCTGTACACGTTGCTTGCTCTTGGATCCATACAACCTTGCCTAGAATTTCAGAATAAAAGCACAATTAAAAGAGAGGAATAAAGAATAAATATGCACGATACAGAATCCCTCCAAATTGTTTCGAATAAATAATACATGTCTTTTTGTTAAAATCCCTAAGCGCCCCCCCCCCTCTCCCACCATGGACCAGTTTTGTTGAAGCAACTCACATAGGTGGGCTAATAGTAAGGTAACATATCATAATCATTCAGAGGCCACTCAACATCTTATGAACACCACTTTAAAAACCAGATCTGTTCAGAAAAATGTTCAACATAATAATAATAATAATAATAATAATAATAATAATAATAATAATAATAATAACAACAACAACTTGTTTGGATTGCCTGTTGTCCATAAAGCCTGTGTGAGGAAAACATCACTTTATAAGTAGATATGGTTCATCCTAACCATGTTGATCATTAATACATTAGCAGCCGGGAGGCACTGACATTTTCTTGAGGACAACACAAATACAATAGATTTACCACACAAGTTAGCACACCCAATCTGGGTTTCGCTCTCACACACACATACACACACACACACACACACATGCACACACACACACGCACACACACACACACACACACACACACACACACACACACACACACACACACGTATACACACATACACACTTGTACACACACACACACACTTGTAGACACACAAAGGGCAGCACGCGCATGCACGAGCGCACACAAACGCACACACACTCACACAGCCACCCGCACACACACACACACACACGTGCACATATACACACAAGGGGCAGCACATGAACAAACACACACACACACACACACACACATGCACGCAGGCACACACACACACACACACACACACACACACACAGACACACACACACACACACACACACACGGTCAGCAGAGTTGACAGAGAGTGAAGTGAAGTGTTACTGCTGACAGCCCTTGTCCCATAGTAAATATGCCTGTGTAGCATTCACAGTTACAGACACATTCTTTGTGCAGAGGAGACCCACGGCGTACCAGTGTCTTAGTGATATGGATGAACGTGCGCGTGTGTCCATCGGCATCAAAACAATGTGCTGTAAGGAGGTCCACTGTAGGCAATATGCCAAATTAGTCCAAATGATTCAACCAATAAGTTGTCAAATTTCATTCATTGGATAATTTTTGGATGACACAAAAAAGTCCACCAATGCATTGTTAATTAATGTTTTGTCAGCTCACTGCAATACATGTTTGTTCTGCGTAAAATAGCTTGTCATGGACCACATTCACCCACCCCCTCTTAGAGTATATTTTTAAGTCAGGTTTGCTTGGTAAAGTCCATCAGAGGTTGTACTCACCATAATGGTGTCACTTTCAAGAAGCTCAAACTGTTTTCTTAGCAACGCTAAAGTTCACGTCTTTTTTGACACCAGAAGAAAAAATATATATAAACGCAAAAAATGGTATCCTTACAGGATGTTTTGTAGTATTCTGGTCTTGTTTTGGTGAACCAAACAAATTCAGTTTGCGAATAATATCCACAGTGTACACAATGTATTTCCAGTCTACCACACAATTGCCGATGTCTTTGACCATTGTCTTTCAAAATAAAAGTTGTTGATGTTTGGCTTTATAGGGCGTTGCTAAGTGCTCTATGAGTCTGGGAGCACAGAAAACACCTTTGATGTGGACGCTCTTGTCAGATAAAAATCTAGCAGGACCACATGGCCAACCCTGCAGCGGCTTAGACGGGGACTGCCGACGTAGGACTGGCACCACAGCAGCAGCCTTGTGTGATCCTCGCGCTATGTACTGATAAATAAGAGGCCTTGGGCTTACATGTATTTAAGTTCACATTCACAGCCACCTTTTTTTCCCAACATCTCTTGAGTCTTCGACAACAAAGACCCGTCTCTCTCGAAGCAGTTGAGGCGCTTTTTTATTTCTCTTCCTGGTTCTCTGCTGGACAACTTTCTTTTTTAAACCATGAGCCTTTATCTTCTGCAAAGTAGGCCTAGACTGTGATTACTCATCTAGGTTTTACCAGAGGGGTAAATTTGCATCAGGTACAAATGTCCGCTCGCTCGTCAGCCAGAAATCTTTCCAACAGCTACATACGGAGTAAATGAGCTTATTAAATAAAACATAACTCCCTTTTCAGTGTCCCGGCATTCATTCATATGAATTCAACTCTCAATTCAGATGTGTTGTAGTAGCAGTAGTATAGTATAGTGATGGCGGAGCATTGAATGGATATCTTCATTTCATGTACTTTTTATTTACCCTGCATCCCATTGAAAGTCATGTGCTTATCCTAGCCTCTATCATAGGTTGGCAGAGTGTTCCTCCTCCCTGTCGTTCTGATGTAAGTGTTTTTACAGCCTTCTCAAATGAATCTCAATGGATGAACACATTTTAAGGAGCCCTTTGGAATGTCATTGGTTTAAGTTGAAATGATGAAATGGTAATTGTACTGTTCTCATACGAGTTCGGTGTCCCACATATGTCAACCCATGGCGTTCTCTCTAGAAAAATGTACCCTTGGTGCCCTTGCTCAATATTTTCTTGAAGGCTTTTCGAAAGTCCTTGTTGAAGATGGTGTATATCACCGGGTTGAGGCAGGAGTTGCAGTAGCCGATCCAGAAGAAGAACTTGAAGAGCGGGTCGGGGAGGACACAGGACTCGGGGCACACCGCCAGCAGGGAGTAGGAGAAGAAGAACGGGAACCAGCAGACCACGAAGACGCCGATCACCACGGCGAGCACAAAGGTGAAGCGCTTCTCCCTGTTCACCATGGCCTTGCGTCGCGCCGCGCCCGGGTTGGTTTCCGGTTTGGACTTCCTCCCGGGCGCCAGGCGCGACCCCTTGGAGGTGGCGATCATCTCGCGGTACCGCTGGATGGTGGCAGGGGAGTGGATCCCCCCACCCGCTGGGGAACCCACCATACTGGTGCTGCCTCGCCCCCCGCCGCCGCCGTGACTCTGCTCCATGTCACTCTCCGTGCTGGAGCTGTCGCCGTTGTTGTTGTCGGCCTTCTTGCGCCCCTTCGTACAGCCCTTCTTGCACTTCTTCCCCCCCTGCTTGGCCTTGGAAGAGTTGGCCTGGGGCACCGCGTCCGGCGGCGAGGGGGACATGGAGGGGGGCGAGGGGCCGTGGGGGGAGGTTGTGAGCGTGGTAGGGGAGGGTGGATGCAGGAGGTTATTGGGCGTGGGGTCGGGGGACGAAGGGGAGCGCTTGGGGGAGGGCGAGGCGGTGACCGCCAGGGTCGGGGGCCTGGCGTTGGAGGTTTTCTTTGTGGAGGGCGGCGTGCTGTCCTCGTCGTCCTTGCCGTTGGCGTGCGCGTGACGCGCGGGCTGGCGCGGCGTGGCGCTGCCCACCCCGTCTTTCCTGGGCTCCCCCGGCGGGCACCGCGTTCGCTGCTTGGCGATTTGGTAAATTCTGATGTACACCAGGATCATGACGACGCACGGGGCGAAGAAGGAGCCTATGGTAGAGTAGAGGATGTACCAGCGCTCGTCGTTCAGCTGGCACTGAGGTCCCCGCTCGCTGCCCGGCGCTCCCTCCTCGCTCTTGTTCAGCGACAGAAGAGGAGGGAAGGAGATGATGGACGAGATCAGCCACACCACCACGATGGCGCCTTTGATGCGTCTCGGAGTCCGCTGGCTGCTGTAGGTGACGCGGGAGATGGACAGGTAGCGGTCCAGCGAGATGACAGACAGGTGAACGATCGAAGAGGTGCAGAACAAAACGTCTAATGCCAGGTAGATCTCGCACCACAGCGATTTGAAGTACCAGTAGCCCAGCAGCTCGTTGGCCAGCGAGAACGGGATGATCAACGTGGCCACCAGGATGTCGGCGGCGGCCAGCGACACCAGGAACAGGTTCTGCGGACCCCGGAGCGAGCGGCTGGTCAGGACGGCGATGATCACCATGATGTTCCCCACGATGGTGAAGACCACCATGAGAGTTATGGCTGTAGCGAAGACCGCCGTGGCTTCAGGGGAGTAAGGGGCGAAACTCAGGACGCTCTGGTTGCAGGGAACGGACGCTCCGGCGCTGGCGCTGGCGTTCCAGCCACTCAGCTCCATGGAGCAACCGCCGTCCATAACTGTGGCCATGCCGGGCTCTGCCTCCCTCTGGGTTTTGTACAAGTCTTAATAAAACATAGAAAATATAAATCTTTTTTTTTTTTTTTGGTTTTTTTGGTTTTTCGGATACATCTGAAGTACAGAAATGTTGACTTCCTAATATCATAATAGGCTATGATAAATGTCATCATTTGTAATACAATTATGAAAAAATAACTATACATATTATGCTTAATGAAAACTATATTATAGCCTATTACATGATATTTATTGCATATAATGTATTTATACATTTAAGGATTGTAATTACCTTTCTTTCTTTCTTTTTACTCTTTTTGTTTAAACGTTAGCTTCCTCGCATCTTCCACGGCAGGTCCTTCGAGTCCATTTTAATTTCACAAATTAATCCAGTTCCGTCCAGAGACGGACGGGTTCTGACGTTATGGATCAGACCGTCTTCACAGAAACACGCATTTCACGTTATGGAGAGTTTGGTGACTGCGCCTGTACGGGCAGCAGACTCACTCCAACCCACGGATATAACGTGATCTTGTCTTGTGGGTTGTTTTTTTTGTTTTTTTTTGGGGGGGGGGGGGGGGGGGGTGTGAATTATGAACTGTTAAAAAACATACTTAATACTTAAAACATACTTAATACTTAAACCCTCGGTGCCATAACGAGGAGGGGTGGATAGTATGGCGACATGAACTGCGCCCTCCGTGCGTATTTGCGCTTGGGAACCCGATGGTCACCAGTAGGAGGACCACAACAACACAGTAGATATATGTAAGTAGATATATGTAAGTAGATATATGTAAGTAGATATATGTAAATAGATATATGTAAGAAGATAG